>CAUYQV010085582.1:0-38709 GCA_963574575.1 Galagoides demidoff
GGTGTTTCCCAGAAGTTTATTGCATAGAAAGGAAAAGAATTTGTAGTGAGAAAAGTTCTACCTTGGGCTTTGACTGGATGCAATTATTGGCTTGATACTTTCTCATTTGAAATGCTCTTGAACCGGAGAATAGCAATTAGAATAACAGTTAATTTATGTTACTTTTAAGCTGGGGAAATTCACCCACTCAGGTGGCAAAATTCAGTCATTCAGTCCACTGAGTATTCATTTAATTTAATGCCATGATTTCAGCTTCTGCTGGAGTGTTCAAGAGCTCTGAGCTGAAGCAATTCTAAAACTGCCTCTGTAATTTTTGCCCTGCGTCTCAACTTTCCTATTTGTGTGATTCTTGTTGTAGTTGCCTGTTCCCTGTGAATAGTTGTGAGAAGGCATGTGAGCTCCCCACCTGTTATTTCTGTACACATACTATTATTCTCATTGCCACTGATTTTTTATGCAGGTGTGTTGAAATCCATTGAATACTGATCATTTAAAAGTGAAATTTTTAAATGTGTGATTTAAACATATTCAGTTTTAAGGCTATCCCAATAAATGGCATGGAAAGATTTGTTCTACTAAGCGACTCTTCTGAAGAAACTCTGGCATTTTTTTCTGTAGAGTCGGCCACTTGCTTTTTTGTTTGTTTTTGACAGGATCTTGCTCTGTTGCCTATGCTAGAGTGCAGTGGCATTATCATAGCTCACTGTACTGCAACCTCAAACTCGTAGGCTCAAGCAGACCTCTCGCTTCAGCCTTTCAAGTAGCTGGGACTACAGGTCATGGACCACCACACCTGGAAAATTTTTAAGTGTTTGGGACACAGGCTCTCACAAAGTTGCCCAGGCTGGGTCTTGAACTCCTGGCCTCAAGTTGTCCTTCTGCCTTGACATCCCAAAGTCCTGAGATTGCAGGTGTGAGCCACTGTGCCCAGGCTCCCTTGAATCTTGAAGGATAATTTTGCCAGGTGAAGGATTCTGTATTGACATTTTTTTCCACCCATAAAAGAGTTTTTGCCACTTCCTCTGGCCTCCCTGGTTTCTTATGAGAAACCTGCTATCCTCTGGATGGTTTCACCCTGTAGGTGATGTGCCATTCTTCTCTAGCTACTTTCAAAAGTTTCTCTTTGTCTTTAGTTTTTAGAAGTTTAATTTTTAATGCATCTTGGTGTGAAGTCCTTTGGGCTTATTCTATTTGAGGTTTGCTTTAGCTTCGTGAATCTTTAGGCTTGTGTCTCTCTCAAATTTGTGAAGTTTTCAGCCATTATTCCTTCCAGGCCTTTTGGAAGGACTTGAAAACTTCCCAGAGGTTTTTATGGTTCCACAATCTATAGTCCTACTGATCCCTGAGACTCTATTCATTTATTTCTATTTATTTTTTCTTTGTTGTTCAGGTGGAGTAATTTCTGTTGCTGTATCTTCCAATTCAATGATTTCTGCTTCCTAGATTCTGCTGTTGAGTTCATCCACTGAGACTTTTACATTGGTTGCTGTATTTTTCCACAATTTTTTAAATTAACCAATTGGTTCTTTGCATCTCCTTTTTATTTTTTGAGGTGTTGTATTTTCACATTTGTTTCAAGTGTGTTTATAATTGCTCTTTCATCTGTCATCTCAGTATTGGCGTCTATTGATTCTTATTTTTCATTTGAGTTTGACATTCATTTATTCAACTGAGGTTCCTTTATTATTGAACCCCTGAAAGAAGATCAGTTTGAGATCTTCCTCCTTCTTAGCATGACAAGTGATATTTGATATGACCAATAATATTTGAATGAAATGAAACCAATATTTTGAATCATGAGATTTTTGGACATTATTTAAACTTCCCATTTTAACTGATTTTCTGTGGCACCATCATGGCAAGAGAAGGGAGAAGACACGTCCTGCTTACAGGCAGGTAGAGTCAACACTCCTTACTTGCTCTGTTTTCCTCTGATGGGAACAGGCTTTTCATGAAGGAGGTGGAATCCCATCTCCCTGTGTGGTCTCCACTGGCATCAGAGGTGAGCAGCCTTATTACTGCTGGGTGGTTGTAAAGTCCTGACTTTCCACCAGACTTCCTCTGACACGTGGGGAAGGAAAGGATGGACGTCCAGGTTCCCCGTATGGGCTCAGTTGACACTGTGAGAGATGAAGGCAATCATTACAGGATGAAAATCCCATCTCTATTTGATGACACTTGGAGAGTGGGGTATGTCCTTACAGCTTGGCAAGGACGGAAGGCCAGGCTTCCTGTTCAGCTTAAGCTGGCATGAGCAGGGATGGGACCGTAGCCTTTTCCACGGTGTCTGACTGAAGTAGAGCAATCAGTATAAATTTCTTTCCTGTTCTTTGGCTTCAGAGATTAAGGTTTTGCTGGAGCATTTGTGTGTGTGTGTGTGTGTGTATGTGTGTGTGTGTTGGCCATTGTCATCCTAAGTAGCTTTGTTCTTCACCTTCAAGCCTATATAGGCAAAAAACAAATATCAACCAACCAAACAAAAAACCCCAAAGTCCCAAATAAGTAAGTATATAAATACACCCCCCGCCCTAATCCTAGGAAATGTGCTACCCTGTGCCGAGGTCCCTGACTGGTCTGTCTTCTTTCCACCTTTCAGAGTTTTCCTGTTTATTTTATATGTAATGTCCAGGGACAAATAGGTAAAGAGAAATAAAGAAAAGCATCTCTATTTTAATCTTTCTGGACATAGAAGCTCAAGCAATATATTTTATTCCGTGCAAATGTTAGATAGCTAGATAGTCATGACTGAACCTTCTGAAAGAACAATCTCTAGACCTACGTTGTCCAGTATGATAGAACCAGTAACAACAGGGGGGTATTTAAATTTAAGTTGAATTAAAATTGAACAAAAGAAAAACTCCAGGTCCTCAGTTGTCCTCGCAGCATTTTGAGTCCTCAGTAGTGGCCGTATGTGTCTAGTGACTGCCATATTGGACTGTGGAGATGTGGGACGTTTTCAACATCTCACAAAGCTGTCCAACAAAGCTGATCTAGTCATTGAACACATCTAGTGGTTGTTGGTTCCACTAAATATTGATTTTACTCAAAAACAAGAGAAAAATATAATGTATGGGCAACCCTGTGAATGATAAAAATATGAAGAATATGAATTATTCACAAGGTAAATTTGCTAAAGGGACAGCAAACCCACTTACATACCATTTTTGGGATTCTAGCCTGCTTGCGTCTGTCCCTAAGAGCATCCCTTTTCCCATGGGTGGATATAATTTGGAACAGTAAGAGCTGATGTGGTGGCTGAGAGTAGAGTGTATTTATCCTGACCTTGAACTTCACCTGATCAATAGGATCTGACTTCAGCAAATGTTGGACATATTCATTCAACATCATTGTATCTGAAAGAGGGGATTCACTTACTTTGTAGAATTCAGTGATTTTTAAAAAATAAAATGAAGTGCTTTAAAGGCAACTTTACTAAGCGTGTGATGTCAGAGCACAAAAACACAAATACAAATGAAGTACATAGAAATAAAATGGGGGATGACTAAGATATAAAATTCTCAGCCCTGGAGCTTCTTGTCATTTTATTCTGTCAATAACTATTTGCAAACTGTGTTATAGATCAATCATTAGTTTCTCAGATGGGAAATTAAGCTACAGAGAAATCTGCTTCATTATTTAGCAGAAAAGTAAGGGAAAAAACCCTCAGGCCATTTCCTTTTACAGTTAGCCCCCTTCCCATTTATACCACAGGACCATCAGAAGGTCTTTTCTAGCTGTTCTGCCCACATTGGACCCTTTATTATTTGAAAAAGTACCTCATATATTGTGCCTCCCTTGTTAATTTATGTTTTTCACCCCCATTAATTTATTCCACATATTTATCATGTGCCCACAATAAGCAGGAATTTCTAGGTTCCAAAGTGCGGCAGTGAACAGAACAAAGACGCCTGTCAGAGCATTTACATTGTAGCAGCTGGAGAGACAGATAACCAGTATGGTAACTAACTTGCTAGATCTGTTAGAAGACCAGCACTACAAAGTGAAAGCAGAACAGATCAAACAGGGAGCAAGTGGGAGGCATGGACCAGATTAACTCACTCTTTTAGGACCCGTCACCAACATTTGTTGACGTTAATGCAGCTCTTTGCCAATCTCCATCTCAAATGCTACCTCTTCCATGAAACCCTACTGGATATCTGAGTTAAATGCAATCCCCCCACTGTGACCCTCTATGGTACTTCGGTACTTCGGTACCTCGCATTCTGCCTTGTGTTAAATGTGAATGCAGCTATCTCTTCTTCAGAGCATGACTCCTTTATAAAGAGAACGTGCTAATTAATTATCTTATCTCTTGCTGAGTCACCCATAGTGGCTGGCTTAGGTATTTTGTTGAATAGTAAGTCCTAAATTAAATATGAATTAACAAAGTGCTGGGTTGTTCATAAAAGACAATCCTGATTTTAGGGTTCTAAGATATAAATTCAGCAATGCCAATCCTCTCTTCATTTGTACTTGGGTCCCTTCTGCCAACATCTATGGGGCTAGAGAGACTAAATACACTGTTGGAGAAAGTCTTTATTTTCTGCTCTTAGGGATTTCTAATTTTTCAGAAAAACACACATTAACATGACTAACTAATCAAGCAAAATAATGGCCTCTTTGGGAACTCAATTTTGAGAGCTAAGCAGCATTATTCACACAGCCTACTAAATCACCTGTTACACGTTGCAAGTCACACAAGTTAACCAACACCACTGCCTTTTTATAATATCATGGTTTTATCTGGGAAAATATAATTTATATGAAAGCATCAATCTTTATTTTTTCTTTGCCAATGAATAAAACCCACAGAAATAACCAAGTTATTTTTCCTTATTTTGTCCACAAACTGTATTGTTTCATATGCGCAGAAATGAGTAAATCTTTTTGGGTAAAAAAATCGTATTTTTTACAAGATAATAATATACAATCTTGAAAGTGCTGTCATAAGCAATATCTGCTACATTCATGACTGCTGAATAAAACATAGTTATAAACTGATTTTGATTACATATTCTGTAGGTATACTGAGGAGGAGGTGTGAATAAAGTACTTCCCCTCAACAACCACAAAACAAAGTATGGTGTAATTTGTGCCTTTTACTTCTTTGAAAAATCAGTTTTAGAATTCAAAGATTTAATTATTATATAATTAAAATATACTTATAAGTTCTTAATAACTTAGTAGATTGAATAAGTTATTCTTCATAACTTAGCAGATTGAATAACTAATCTTAATAACTAATTGAATAACTAATCATAACTTAGTAGTTGAATTAGTGATTAGTGTTGCTTTTTGAAAAGCGATATGATAACACGAAATATTAATGAATTTTCTACTAGAATTTCTGACACGGGATTCTTCTGATGAAGATGAATTTAAAACGAATGTCTTTTAAATAAGAAAATGTGTTTGTATTTTTAATATTTTTATTAAATTTAAATATTGATGTTTCTCTTAAAGGTACTTGTTTTTATCCAAAATGCTCACACGGTATGTATTTCAATTAAGTTTTATCCCTGATGGAAGAAGAAACTGGCCTACTATGGTAGCATGCACCTGATATCCCTTTTATCCCTTCTTTCTTTTATTTATCTATAGTGTAGGGAAATACTATAGAGTATAATCAGTTAGGAGGAGTTAAACTGCTAAGGGCAGAGTTCTTGTTAATAGATAAACCTTATGATTATTATAGGGAAGCACAGTAGTTGAGTCATAGGTGAGAAAGGTTAACAGTGGTTGGTGGGAGAAAGAAATGTGCCAATCAGATAGATGTAGAACAAATGTTAAAAAAATATATGGTGATCATGAACATGAGAAGCCACACCTGAACCCAGAAGATTCAAGTTTAGCAAAGAGTATGGGTCTGGTCTGATTTCCTTTTTCCCACTGTGACACTATAGTACTGTATGTGTGTGTGTGTGTATGTGTGTAGTCTGCAGTAAGTATGTATTTAATTAATTTAATTATGTACATAGGGCTAACGTTACTCTTCACGGCTCTGTGTAAATGCTATCAAAACGAATGATAAATACAACAAAAATAAAAACTATGAGAAATTATTTGAAACAATATTAGTTGTTTGACTCAATTTTTTTAATGTTATAATCACCAGTTTGTTGTCATATTATTATAACAAAGATCGAAGCTTAAGTAGGCCAAATCTACAGGTTGTTAATCCTTTTTGGTTCAAAATATTGGTACTAATAGTTCTCATAACAATTATTTTGATTTTTAAAAATTAACTAATTTTTAAAGTTTTGAGATAAGGTTTCACTTTCTTGCCTAGGCTGGAGTGCAGGAGTGTGATCATACAATCATAGCTCACTGTAACCTCTAACTCCTGGGTTCAAGTGATCCTCGTGCTTCAGCCTCCTTAGGACAACAGGTGCATGCCACAATCATAGCTCACTGTAACCTCTAACTCCTGGGTTCAAGTGATCCTCGTGCTTCAGCCTCCTTAGGACAACAGGTGCATGCTACCATAGTAGGCCAGTTTCTTCTTCCAAATTTTTTGTAGAGATGTGGTCTCACTATGTTGCCCAGGCTGGTCTTGAAATGCTGGGCTCCAGCAATCCTCCTGCTTCAGCCTCCCAAGGTGGTAAGTTACAGATATGAGTCATTGTACCCAGTTTGATTTAAACATATTGTCAGAAACGTTTTCAAAGTCCAATTCGGTTTATGTATGCATGTAAAACTGGAGTTTGGGATCTCTAAATACAGACACATTTCAGTGCAGGGCTGCTTAAACGTACACATGTGCATACATCTATATTAAATTGTTAATGTTATAATCACCTGTTTGTTGTCATATTATTATAAGAAAATTCAAAGTTTTACTAGGTCAAATCTATAGGTTGTTAATCCTTTTTGGTTCAAAATATTGGCATTTAGAGATCATAATAGATGTATTTGTCCATAATATGGCTATAGCATGAGACTCAACAGAGGGTGATCTCTCATTTGCATAAAAATGGTAAGAATTTTAATAAAATGTTAACATTATGTCAGTTAATTTATTTGAATCGAAATTACTCAGGAGTATAAATTCCCCTCATGTCTTATAGATGCTTTGACTTGCTGCTAATTTATTTGTAAACAGTAGCTGGGTGTTGTTCATGGTAACTAGTAAAAATGTTACCTGTCAGTATTTAAGTAGGCTTGTTGCTGTCAGCAGATAAGAGGACAGAAAGAAACAAAGATGCGATGTTAAAGTCTGAAAAACTACAAGGTTTTTAAGAGCATACAGTATTCCTCCTTAGCTGCAGGGGATACATTCCAAGACCCTCAATGAATGCCTGTGACCAACAGTATGGAATACTATATACACTGTTTTTCCAATCTGATAACAGAAAAGGCTTCTAGGTAGCTAACAGCTGGGTAGTATATACAGCCTGGATGTGGGACAAAGGAGTCATTTCTGGCCAACATGGGACTAAACAAGCCTTTGTCAGATGACTAAGAATGGTGTGGAATTTAAAACTTACAAATTGCCTTTCATGGAATTTTCCATTTAATATTTTTGGACCCCAGATGATCTTGGTAACTAAAATCTAAGAAAGGAAAACCACGAGGAAGGGGAGACTACTGTATTTATCCTTTAAAGAGTGATTCCCCTTGTCTAATTCTTAGAGAAACATACAAACAGTATAATTTAAAAGGCCAATAAGGTAATTTGCACATAATGTAATTTATGAAGTAGATATGCACATATAATTTCCACTTTAACTTGGAATATGCACCGAGGTGGTGGTCTGATCTTCATCAAGATGAAAACAAATGATAAAAATTGGTTTTATTGGGTGGCGCCTGTGACTCAAAGGAGTAGGGTGCTAGCCTGATATACTGGAGATGACGGGTTCAAACCTGACCCTGGCTAAAAACTGCAAAAAAAAATTAAAAATTGGTTTTAAGAGATATATGGTCACACTTCATGAAAAATTTTCTGAGGAAAGCTCTACAATAGAAATTTTCTGGTGGTGCCTGTGGCTCAATCGGCTAAGGCACCAGCCACGTACACCTAAGGTGGTGGGTTTGAATCCCCAGCCTGGGCCACCAGGCAACAATGATGGCTGCAACCAAAAAACGGCCGGGCGTCGTGGCGGGCGCCTGTGGTCCCAGCTACTTGGGAGGCGGAGGCGGGAGACTCGCTTGAGCCCAGGAGTTGGAGGTTGCTATGAGCTGTGATGCCATAGCACTCTACCCAGGGGGATAGCTTGAGGCTCCATCTCAAAAAAAAAAGAAATTTTCTCTTTTACCTTTAAACAACAGTGTGATCAAATTTAATTTTGCTTATCTAGACTCTGATCAATTATAACTCCCCCTTCTAAGCATTTGTCTTTAATTCCTTTCCCTTTTCTGTGAATTCAAAATGTAATTTAAAACCCCCCACACGTTTCAAAATGGCATTTATTCAAAGTGGCACCCCCTGGCACTTAAGTATTTAGCACTTATAATGTGCCTAGTATTGGGCTACATATCAATGGGATTAACTTAAAAATGAAAGTCGGGAATTGCCTATTTTGACAGTTAAGACTTAAGCACATTGATCAATTAAAGAACACAGTATGCTAGGCTTTGCATGGAAACAAAAGCCCTATGATAATTCTGAGAAACAATGTGTTATCACAAAGTGAGGAAGTTAGGGTAAAACGTGGAGGAGCTAAGTTGACTTGGCCAATGCTGTTTATGAGAGAAGGCAGAGTTCAGGGTCAGGGACACAACAGAACAAAAGGGTGTGATTATTTAAGCAGTGGAAATTAATCAGATTTCCAGAGCAGATGTGTGTGTTTTGAGTGGTGGGGACTAGGTTTTATCATATCCCTAGGCTTTGCTTTGAGATTTATTTCCAGTTGTAGTTAGTAAACTATCTTTATCTTTTTGAGAGTTTTTTTGAGACAGAGTCTCACTCTCTTGCCTTGGCTAGAGTGCTGTAGCATCATAGCTCACAGCAACCTCAAACACTTGGGCTCGAGTGATCCTCTTGCCTCGGTCTTCCAAGTAGCTGAGATTACAGGCACCCACTACACCACCCAGGTAGTTTTTCTGTTTTTGGTAGTAGAGACAGAGGCTCACTCTTGCTTAGGCTGGTCTTGGACTCCTGAGCTCAAGTCAAGCAATCCACCTGCCTCAGCCTCCCAGAGTGCTAAGATTATAGGGGTAAGCTGCCACACCCAGCCTCTTTTTAACAATTAGACTTACAGCATTCTCCGGGTCATGTTCTGATTTTACCTCTTTGCTTAAGTTTTCCATCCCAGAATCAGAATATCCTTTCCTACAGTTCTAGTCACTGAAAAATTCCCTCCCCCCCGGCTTTTTTTTTTTTTTTCAGGTTTCAGGTTTTTTTCAAGTACCTGCATTTTGTCTTTTAAGGTTACCTTCAAAGATCCAAGAAACCATCCAGGTTTAAGTTGGCTGATGCTCTTCCATGCCACAAATGTTTATTATGGTTCTTACCCTCTAGAACAATGCTCTTCAACTTTTTAAAAAAAATTCTCATGGTACACTTGAACCTATAAACTTCCATAGCACACTTAAATTATGTTGATTTAAAAAAAAGAGTTAAAAAAAAAGAGTATACTTAATGTGCTTTGAGCTTCTTTTGAAAATAATTTAATTAGTGATCTTTCATCCTCTCAAGGCACACGGGTTGAAATCGCTGCTCTAGCTTTCAGCAAAGGTAAAGTCTCTTTCCTGCCCCAAAGTCCATCTAGCTTGTCCTCAACCACAGCTGCAGTTTAAAGTCTACCAAAATAGATAATAATAAAAAAATGATATATGCTAAGAAGACTAAAACTCACCAAAAATAAGAATGAATAGCTATATATATATATATATATATGAGGCACTGTGATGAAGGGTAACACAGTAATCTGGGTCCTGGCTGTCACTTCAAGCATAACATTGCACAAGACGATATAGAGAAGGGGAAGGGAACTGACATTTCTTGATTATGTACTGTGTGTCCAGCACTATGATTGGTATTACTATATATTATTTGATATTCATAGATCACACCAACTCCCAGCCCTCCAAAAATTCCCAACACTGCCGCTGAAAATAAAACACAGATTCTTCCTATTTTAACGATGACCATAACTCAGGTGTAGATAAGTTAATAAGTTTGGAGTTTCAGACAGATGTGTGCCTTGAGCCTGGTCTCAACCCCTTAGCTCTATGACTTACTGGATTCTTGGCTAAGTCATTTGTTTGTTTATTCAATACCCACTATGTGTCAAGCATGTTGCTTGGCAGTGGGTTTTAAAGCAACAATGTGGCATGCTTCCTTCCCTTAAAACTCTTAAGCAGTACAGAGAGACAGGCATATAAAGATGTCCTGGAGTTAAGTAATAGGTATAGTTTTGGAGGTCTGTTTTGTGTTGTATGAGGTAACAATGAGTTCATTCTAACTTGGGACTTGTATGTGGCAGAGGTCAGGAAAGCTCTCAGGGAAGGTGGCCTTGGAGTTCCACACTGAGTCAGGTGATTCTGAGAAAGAACAAGATATTCTAAACCAAGTGAGCATTAAGGTCAGAAACAGTTTGGTAAGAAATGAAAGTGGTTCAGCGTTGGCTGGATAGATAGCTGCGGGGTGGGGGTAATATTTACTATCTACTTCACTTGCTCCAGGGTTAAAAAGGTAACATATCCAGACCACAAAGCATAAGACCCGAGACATTCTAGGTGCTCAACAATCCCCTTTCAGTTTCTCTGTTTTATCGTATCATCTTCCAGCAATGAAATTCCGTGATTCTTATCAGACTTTTCAGGTTCTCACTGTGAACTGGCCCGTGTAGCACGTTGCATGCATTCAACAGTCTATCCTACATCTGGCAGAAGTCTGGGTAAAACAAGATGTGAATTTTGATAAATGACTGCAGCTAGAGCTGAAGTTCTTCAGTCCTTTCTTCCTCTCTGCCTGCAGTGACTTGCGTAGATGTTCACGTGTGCGTATGGGAGTGCCGTGGTTGTGGAGAGAGTCAGTATCAGTTCAACACATTGGGGCAGAATTTAATAGACAGAATTTAATTTTTTTCCACTGGAACTGCTCACTTGCTTCCAAACCTAAGAGAGCTGCTTTTCTATCTCCAGAAGTTTCTGAAATTATAACATCAATCATGCTTCCAGGAGATTTCAAGGCATCGTACCATAATAACACAACCTGAGAACTCATCATTTCTCTATAGAGCTTACAATCAGCTCTCTCTTTGCTCCCAACCTGCCTCCATCTCTATTATATGGTTCTATAGATAATTGTATCCCCTCCGAAAGAATGTAAACGCTGAAACCATGGCTTTGCCTTGTTCAACTTATTCGGCCTCTCCTAGATGCTTCCCCCTCCCCCCACAGTGCTTTATTCATTTAAGATATTCCGCAAATATTTGTTAAATTTAAAAAGCACTTGGTGAGTTGGACTTAAATATAATCTCACTTCTTATAGTAGGTTTCCACGAGCAGTGGCAGCATACTCCTACGAGGTGAGTGGCTGGAGGGCCACTTATCATGGCAGCCTGTAGCTATTAGGTCATTTATTGTATATTTTTAAAGGGTCTGTATGGTGTGTGGCTAAGAGCCTGAGTCATAAAGCCATGCCACCTGGTTTTGAATCTTGTTATAAGTCATAGACCTTGGGCATGTGACCTAACCTGTGAATCAGTATTCCCTTCTGCAAAGTAGGAGTTGTAACAGAACCTATCTTAGAGTGCTGGCATAAAGATTTAGTTAATACGGGGAAAGCACTTTAGAATAGTACTGGCAGGTTGCAAGTGCCCAAGAAGGATGAACTCTTAATTTATACTCTGCTAATGTTTTATTTAAATGTAATAGGAGCAAGATAGAAGCTTGGCCACAGGAAGGAAACACAAAGCTTTCAACAAAGAGGGCAGAAGTATGTGTAGAAATGTGACTAGGATCCTACTCTAGGATAGGATCCTTCTCTAGGCAGAAAGTTATCCCTGTCATGAGGTGTGGTGCTGTGCTTGTGGGCTGACCATCCTCTACCAGCTACCCCATTCAGCTATTTGAGACCAGTGCCTCTCTTGGTGTTGAAGCTGCCTCTCCCCTGTAGCCTGTCTTAAAACCATGATCAAGTTGTAGGAAAAACTCTACCACAGAAATGTATTTCATGTCAAATGGGTTATTTTTCCTGCTAAGAATATTTGTGAACCTTTGGGATTTTAAACTATACCATCAGATTGATTTTTTAGATGTATGTGAATTTTTCCAAGGTATACTGATGATCTTGAGTAGTTTTAACAGAGGATTTAAATACTAGTGATATATAAAAGCATCTAAGAATAAAGACAAATATATTCCTTTAATGTACTTTAAAACTCATACATTTGTGGAAAGCAAAGATATGAACATTTAACTAGGTAGAACGCAATAATGCTAGGCAGGAAAAATACTGAATAATTATTATTAATAGTAAAGCACAATGAGCTGAATGATGATGAAAGACACATGATCAAAGGAAAATATTGACTTGTGAGAACAAATGATTAAACGGGTGTCGGAAGAGCTGAGTTACAAAGGTCCACGTGGCACTGCAGTAAGCCTTCTGGGAGAGGCATGTTTAATCTGTGTCAGTCTTTCTTACCTCTCACATGTCTCGAGAGCCACCCTACCATGAAATACATGGCAGTCAAAGTACCAAGAAGGGTTACAGTTTTTCAGTAGAAGACAAAGTCATAAAAATAATTTCACCTTCCTTGTCAAAATCCTTCCCATTTAAGAATCTCAATCTTTTCGTTAGCCACAGTGATCTGTTAACGATCAGAATGGTGTAATGTGAAACTCTATAAAGCGATGCAATCTATGTGTATTAAGAGTCTTCATTATATGGGTACTTTCCAACAATTTTTATAGTTGTACAGATATAATCTGAAAGATTTGAGCACTTAACATAGCACCGTAGAGAACTGAAAAGAAATTTTAATTTTTTACCTTGATTAAACTTTCTCTATCTGTGATTCAACTGTAAATCACGTCAATGCTACTACTGAAGATGGCCAGAATCTACATTATTTACACATTTTTCCCCCTAGAAATTTCATTTTCCAAGAGGAAACTAAACCAGTATTCTTCACAGCCACGCCCCCCGGAGGCGGTGCCCTACGCATCTAGTCCTCTGTTGCTGAGTTGTATCCTTTACTATACACCAGTACACTGCATATGACGCTCCTCATCATCTCTGATGATCTGAACAATGTCCAGTGTGGAAGTATCAAACAAAGGCTGAAAGAGCATGCTGAAGGATTCAGCTACTCAGCTTCTGTCCTGGGCTCATCTCATTTCACCTCTGGTCACTACTGTGGGAGGCTGTTGCAGGAATACACAAAGAGAGGGACGCAGGCATCTGCAAAAAATACTTTTGCCAACAAGAAAAAGACAGAACTTGTTATAGAACTTTGAATCTGGACTGGAAATAAGGGAAACAGAGGCTATTTCTCTGCCCACACAATGCCTGGGACTGTCCTCTGCATGGAATCCCAGATATACAAAGTGAGGACTTTCCTGGATATGGAGATGGAAAATATTTCCTTTTTCAACATCAGCAGCAAATCCTGTATCTTTATCTTTTTTAAATGTTCACCAATATTTCTGCTTTAACTGGTTTTGCCTTCAAATCTGAATAGTATGTCTTACGACGCAAATCAGTTCAGGAATCACAATATATCCTAGGGAAGATCAGTAGAGCTCTAACCGCACATACACACAAACACAATATTTGGAAAAAAGATATGCACTTAGAGAATATCCTGCTATGTTGACTCAAAAAAATGTTACAGGACAAAAATACATGGACTCTTTTACGAATTGTAAATGTGTATTTTAGTAACCTGACACTAACAAAATATACTGTGTTAAATATTTTGTATTGATACAGAAGTTTGATTTGGGGCATGGATTTGACTTCTGTGTTTGTATCTCTTTAACTTTCAGACCAAGTATCAGAATTTTTAGTTTGTTGTAAGGATTATCTAGTGTGTTACAGAAGTTTTTTTTTTTTTTTTTTTTTTTAGACAGAGTCTTATTTTGTTGTCCTTGGTAGAGTGCCATGGCGTCACAGCTCACAGCAAACTCCAGCTGTTGGGCTTAGGCCATTCTCTTATCTCAGCCTCCCAAGTAACTGGGACTACAGGTTCCCGCCACAACGCCTGGCTATTTTTTTGTTGCAGTTTGGCCAGGGCCGAGTTCCAAGCCGCCACTCTCCGTGCCCTACTCACTGAGCCACGGGCGCCACCCCTATTACAGAGGTTTTTAACGGAAGAACAATCCAATCTTATTACATCTAAGAATAATATGATTCATTAAAATGAAAGTTTTTAAAATGAATAATCTCCTAGAAACCAGTAAATTCATTTTATGTTAAGATTGAAAATTAATACCCACATACGCCTGTGAATTTTTCTGAAAAAAATATGAAAGACTAGAATTCTCAATATAGTTTTTCTACTGGTTACAATCTGTAGTATCTCAATTTCTACCTACAAATTGGTTTAGGGATATACATTTTTAACTCTCAAGTTTGTTAGAGTACAATTTGACAATGGACAGCAACATCTTTTTGCAGTAGAAGTGCTTATCAACATTTGGCATTCTTCTTGTTAGGAATACAGAAGGTCCCCTTATCTTAGGTTTTGTTTTGTTAGGTTTCAGTCGCCTGAGGTCAATGATGGATCAAAAATATTAAATGAAAAATCCGATGGCTCGGCGCCTGTGGCTCAATCAGCTAAGGCGCCAGCCACGTACACCTAAAGTGGCGGGTTCGAATGCCCGGGCCCACCAAACAACAATGACGGCTGCAACCAAAAAAAAATAGCCAGGCGTTGTGGCAGGCGCCTGTGGTCCCAGCTACTTGGGAGGCGGAGGCAGGAGACTCGTTTGAGCCCAAGAGTTGGAGGTTGCTATGAGCTGTGATGCCATGGCAATCTACCCAGGGGGGTAGCTTGAGGCTCCCTCTCAAAAAAAAAAGAAAAATCCGAGAAATAAATAATTCATAAATTATAAATTGCATGCCCTTCTGAGTACCAAGATGAAATATTTAGCCACCCAGCCCTCCCCATCCAGGACATGAATCCTCCCTTCGCTGTCGGTACTACCCTCCCATTAGCACTTGGTCTTTTTTGTTACCAGATCCACTGTCAGGGCATCTCAGTGCTTGTGTGCAAGGAACCCTTATTTTAGGCAATCATGGCCCCCAAAACAAGATCATTGGGATGTGCCAAAAAGAAGCTGTAAAAGACTTCCTTCAAGAGAAAAGCTGAGGGTTCTTTACTTTTTATCACAGCATTTGTGCTAAGTTTAATTTCAAACTGAGTATAGAAGACTTTATTCTCGTGCTGTGATCAGGTGAAGTTGTACGTGTATTAGGTACCAACTTTGAATGTTAGACTGATTTCAGTTTTGAATTGCATGAAATGACTAAATTTCTATATTCTGCTTGAAAAGGGCAATTCAAATGTGGGAATGAAACTCTACAGCGAACCCCCAGACTAAGGAGAATGGTCAGTTTATTTCTAAATAGAAATCCCTACTGCCACACCACGTCCGTCATCCGACACAGTATCTCACGTGCATTGGAATGTTTAAAGGTCAGGACTCTGGATGAAGATTTTTAGTTTAGTGGGTTACGCAGCAGAAACGCCCAAATCCGGAGCACTGTTTCAGTGTTGGCAGAAACAGCCTCTCTTCAAGTAGCAGAGAAGAAAGAAGGAAGGCGTTTAAGCCGTAAGCCTTTTAAAAAGGCTAAGCATGTTTTCTAACGTTTCTGTTTGTATCTCACTAAAAAGCATAACTGAGGGGGGTGGATAGAACCACATTCATCTACTTTCCCAGAAGGTGACTGGAGTCCCGCAGATGGTTTATTTGGCTTGTATTTTATAATTTTGAGAAATGCATTAAATCAGTTGTTTTTGCTTCTCTTAAGAAACTGGAAGCTCTGGGCACAGTGGGCCTGTCTTCATATGTGGAAAAGTAGGCTGGAGCGGAGACTTGGCTGCTCTTTGCAATTTACCATTTCCTACCACTCTGAGACTCTGGCAGTTTATGAAAGTGACGCAACTTTTGTTTTTTTTAATAGGACATTTCTCTTTGTTAAGAGAGGAGAGGGAGACTCCAATGCTTTTGCTTCCAAGCAGCCTTAAACCTGCCCTACTTTATTAGAACAGTCAAAACCACAGACGAGTCAAAGGATAGTCCCTGCTACCAAGAGCCAGCGGCGTGACCTTGGGCGATTCCGTAAACCTCTGAAAGCTCAAGGTGATGACCGGTCTGTATTACGGCCTCAACACCTGATCTGGCTTCCACACGGCCGGTCCAGCACACGTGAGACTGTCCGAGCGCGCCTAAGTCGTTTACAAACTGCAGAACGCGCCCTGTCGGCTGCGGCGGCGACACCGCCTCTCCCACAGCTCCGCACCGCTCCTCCGTCCCACGCTCGGGCCGGGAGGGCGGAAGGAGGTTCTCGGGGAGCAGGTCTGGAAACTGGCTAACAAACCGAGCGGGAAGTTCCTCAGTGCGGGCAAAGTTGTTGGCATTTCAAGTCCCCAGAGAGACACAGCGACTCCCAGCCGAGATGACAGCCCCGGCCGCATGGCCAGCGTGGGAACCACTGTCCAGGCTACCTCACTGCTCGAAGCCAGGCCCCACAGGCTGGGCCAGAACCCTCCCGGGGCGACCCCGGAACAGGGGACCCCAGACTTCGTTCTCACCCCCAACCCCCACGCTCCCCGCCCCCGCCCCCCACGTGACAAGAGCCGGCACCGTCACTTCCGGCGGCGCTGGGAGCGCGCCTGCGCGAGGCGCCCGGCCTCAGTCAGCGGTTCAGCGGCGCCGCACCGCCAACGGCGGCGAGTGGCGGGCGGCGCGGGTCGGGCCGGGGCTGCGGCGCGGCGGCCAGCGGTCCTGAGGGTTTGCGGCCCCAGAGGTCCAGTCCGCTCCCCGGAGGGGCCGGCCGCCCCGCCTCCCTCCCCACACCCGCCCTGCGCCCGGACTCGCGCTCCCAGCGCTCGGCGAGGCGGCGGGCGCTCCGGGCACTGGCGGAGGCTGCGGCGTTGCCCCCGCGCTCGGGCCCGCCCCCTGGAGCCCCGCCCCGGCCCCGCCCTCCCGCCGCCCTCTGCGGGAGCCGGGCAGCTGCAGCGGAGCGGAGCGGGCTGCGGGCTCGGGGCGCGCGGAATGTGAGGCGCGGCGGGCCGCGGTGCGCACCGACGCTCGGACCGGCGAGGGGCGCAGAACCCTCGCTGACGCCCGGCGCCCGGCCGGGGACTCGCCTTCTTCCTCGCCCTTGCGCGCTCCCCGCGCCCTCCAGCGCGCCGGCGGGACCATGAAGAAGTTCTCGCGGATGCCCAGATCGGAGGGCGGCAGCGGCGGCGGACCGGCGGGTGGCGGGGCCGGCGGGGTCGGCGCGGGCTCTGGCTCCGGCGGCTCGTCCGTGGGGGTCCGGGTGTTCGCGGTCGGCCGCTACCAGGTCACCCTGGAGGAGTCGCTGGCCGAAGGTACGGGTGCGGGCGCCCGGGAAGGCTCGGGCAGTCAGGTGAGGGAGGGCTGGGGTGTGGCGGCGGCCGCCCCAGGTGCTCGCCCTCTCGGCTTTTCTACCCTGTTCTGCCGCCACTGGTGGGCCGGCCCGGGCTCTGCATGAGCAGCTCGGGCTCTGGCTCCCGAGCCGGCTTTTCTGGCAACTCTGACCCGGGCACAGTTTTCGCATTAGTTTAAGTCATTCTCTTGACACAAGGAAATAAACAGAAGACGTGCTAGCAAGTGTGTGGTGTCATGATTGAGCCGGTGATTCAGTGGAGGGTTAGATGTGGCAGGACTGAAGCTCGGCTCTGCCAGTTGGGGCTCAGGCGGGCGTCATGCGGTGCCCTGTGCGCCCTGAGCTGCGGGGCACGGGACCCTGCAGCCCCCAGTGTCGAGGTTGGGTTCGCTTCTGCTCAGTTATCAGTTGAAAAACAGTATGTCTGTGTGTGCTGGAGGTGATACTCTGCTCCACATTCAGTTAGTAGGCTGCTTTGGGGAAGCACGGTAACTTTGAAGCCCAGTTAGCTTTGTAGTTTAGATTCTTCTCTATGGGACGAGGTGCTGCTATTCAGGCCCTTCCAGCAAGTCTCTTTAGTAGCCCTTTACCAGGTGGTATGAAAGCTGGTAACGTCCACTTGTGGAGTTATGTGGTTGATCCTTTATTATCTGTAACAGGTTAGAACAGCAGGTAGTAGTCTACTTGCAAAAATGTTCACTCCATTAAAAAAAAAAATCTTAAGTTTTGTATTTCTGGTGTAATTGGCTTGTACAAAATACTTTCTCTTGTGTACTGCATGCTTCATTGACCTTTGAGTTTTTAATTGCAAAATGATATCATGAAATAAATACTTTAAAAAGATTATAAGAAATAATCTGTTGATAAATGAATGGCCCTTTTAAGTTCTAAGGTTAAAAGAAGTCGAAGACAGTAGTTTTGGTTCTCTGAGAGTTAAGGCATTGATGTGGTTTGAAAAGTGTAGGCTGAGATTCCATTTGTATTTTTTTAAATGCTATATGCAGTAGTAAATTAGTGCAAGAGAAAAACCTGAAGATTTTTGTGTGAAATATTCTAGAGAAAGAAATCAAATTATGTACACACAGGTGGATGTCATTGTTCTGTAAACCATTGCCCAGAATGAGCCTAGCCAAACCTTGAAGAGGAGGGAAGATCCTTACCTTCTCAAAAGAATGAGTGTGTGGTGAATGGTCTTCATAAAAGATTTACTGTGCTGTAATTTTTCTAGCTCTTTATTCATTAATTTCAAGCATTTGATTTAGATTGCATGGTAGGTTTTAAGAAGACAGGGCTAGCTCACTAGCCATACTTTTGTCTTTGAATTGTTACTAAAGTAACCAAAGCATAGGTTGTAGTGACGCTCAACTTCCTTCCATTAAATCTCAGGTGGGTCTTTTATTTAATAGAAAATATTAATATTTTACAAAGTAGACTTTGAATTTGTGACTTGTATCACCATGCTAAGCATTTCTTTACCAGCAAGCAAGCCATTTTCAATAAAAAGTAATTTTGGAAAATGAAAATAAAAATGAGTTTCAAAGACAGAGTCCTTATTCAACCACAAAAACAAAGAACAACAAAAAAATTTTTAAGCACTAATGTCATTGTGAGTGTTCCAAGCTCCGCTGTTTGAGTGTTCCAGTGACTTTTGTCGTTTCTCTTAAAGTCAGTAACTGAGTAGGAGGAGGAAGCAAGGGCTGAAGAAACACACCCCTTGGGAAGATGGAGCTGCCTCATCCTACACTCCAGCTTTAAGGCTTCCATGGGGGGGTGGGGCGAGGCCTAGGCTTCTTGCCCTGTGTATTCCCTCTCTCACCAGCACATACCCAACTACAATTATATTCAGTTTACTTTATTTTTATTTCTTTTATCTCACGTCTTTTTTTTTTGTCACCCTTGGTAGAGTGCAGTAGCGTCACAGCTCACAGCAACCTCCAGGTCTTGGGCTTAGTTGATTCTCTTGTGTCACCCTCCCGAATAGCTTGGGACTACAAGCACCTGCCCCAAACCTGGCTCTTTTTTTGTTGCAGTTTGGCCGGGGCCAGGTTGGAACCCACCACCCTCCGTATATGGGGCCAGTGCCCTACTCACTGAGCCACAGGCGCTACCCCCTATTCAATTTACTTTTTGATTTGGGCTGCTTTATTCTTATGTCAGGGGCTTGATATCCCTTCTCCCTTTCACTTAAGTTTTGCCAGAGTTTAGATTATATGTTGAAGCACATTCAGGTGCTTGAGATCGCTCTCCCTTTCACTTGTTATTCCACAATTTAGGCAGTATGTCTAAGCATAAGTCTAGCTCACATTTAAGTATGATTAATCAATAATTGATGGGTCTGTCTAGTCTTAAGATTGGAGCAAGTTTTTGTGAAAAGGTCTTAGATTTTAGAATACCCAAATTGGGTTGACAAGAGGTGTGCCATTGAGTGGGAAAAGTGATTGATACCAGGACAGACCAAAACACAAACATGGTAGATCTTAACGTTTTTTGCTTTGGCTCAGTCTTGTTTAAAGGTGCCAGGATCTAGGAGACTCTGGGCCCCAGGGTGTTTTTGCTTTGCTACTGCAAACACAGGTAGCTAGCTTACTGAGAATGACCTCTGCTGTGTCTTTCTAATAAATTAGTTCTTGTCTATCTCTCTGTCTTTTTTTATGTAATTAGTTATGTTCCAGAAAGTGACCATGAACATGGAAATAGCAGATACTGAACTGTTGCTCCTATGGGAAATAAAGTGTTATGTTCCTGCAAGCCTCTGGAAAAATGTTCACAGCATTTTTGTTAACTGATCAATATATAATTTTATGTGTGTCTGTGTGAAGACACTTTGTAAAATATATGTTGTTGATTCAGACGTTGAAATCATGGCCAACAGCATGCAACTATGCGTAAATGAACATTATCTAACACTTAGTATTTTCTCTGTAAGGTACATCATGATTGTTTTAGAGTTAACACTAGAAAGCACTTCAGCACCATGCTTGGGGACCATTTTTCAAAAGTAAAATCAGTAAAAAGCACAAAAATAAAAGGCACTGAACAGACTAAAAAGGACACTTGGTTACAGCGTAAAAGCTGAAACAAGAATGTGCAATTCAGGAAACTAAAATTTTTCACCGTTGTGCATATGTTTGCAAATGACTGAAAGTGATGTGAGTAGTGATTTTGGGGATTCAGACTCTAGCAAGTAGATGAATTTTGAGATACGGAATCCCCAAATAATGAGAGTAATGTTGTTAACTATGTATTTGCACATATATAGAGTAGACTCTTTCCATGGTTGACCCCCTCAAGTTGAGTTGTCCTAATTTTCATTGATGAGACTGCACCACGTACCAGTACAGTGGGTCTACCTCCTTAGGTTGGCTACTTCCACATGCTGACCCATTTATTATAGCCCCTGGGGTGGTCAGGTTGTAGAGCTTCTACTGTATTATATTTATAACTTATAAAATCCAAGATTCTCAGTGGTAAATTTACATTGTGTGTTTAAATTGTTGGTGTAGTTTCTTCCCTGAAAGATATACTTCGTCTCTTAATGACTTTCTAGTCAAGTACTTTTCAAATCTTTGAAAATGCTGACAATCTGTACGTTTTTAGTTCCTTTTCAAGGTGTAGAGGACTGATATGGTGAGGGCTTTTTATGTTTTTTCTCAAAAACTGTTTAGTTCAGTGGTTCTCAACCTTCCTAATGCTGTAGCCCTTTAGTACAGTTCCTGTGGGTCGCGACCCACAGGTTGAGAACCGCTGGTTTAGTTTCAGGAGTCTATGCTAAATAAATGCCAACTTTTAGCTGCAGAAATGAGATGGATTCCTGTTAATTTTAGCTTAAACTAGTATCAAATTGTCAAGCACACAGGATTAATTCAATGTAACCTAAGTTTTATTACAACATCTTACCATGAGAAGTCTTTGGTGCCGGCTCCACGCCTGTGGCTCAGGCAGTTAAGGCACCAGCCACATACACCTGAGCTGGCGGGTTCGATTCCAGCCTGGGCCGCCAAACAATGACAGCTGCAACCAAAAAATAGCCGGGCATTGTGGTGAGCGCCTTTAGTCCCAGCTACTTGGGAGGCGGAGGCAGGAGAATCCCCTGAGCCAGGAGTTGGGAGGTTGCTGTGAGCTGTGATGTCATAGCACTCTACCCAATGCGACAGCTTGAGGCTCTGTCTCAAAAAAAAAGTTGTCTTTGGTGCTAGTCTGAGGAATTTCATATTGGTTGATACTGGGAAGGAGTTGGTCTTTGATACAAAATGGACCTAAAGGAGGATGTTGAGACTGGGGAGTCAGCAAGAACTTGTTGATATAATCTAATCATGAGGTTCTGGGGGCTGGAAAGGAATGACAGTGTGACTGTGGTAACGTGGTGTGACGGAAGCGTATGAGGGTTAGCGTCTGGCGTTAGAGGCAGGAGTTTACTAAAAGTAGCTGGGTAGTTCTCTCATAGTTAAATGCTTACTTAAATTAGGGTCAGTGAATTTAGGCTAAGTATTAGGCAATTTTCTCTCGTTACTTTTATAGGGAGGTTGTAAAATATACCTGGTTTTGCAACATATAAATGAATGGGAAATGATGGGTTTAAGTGTGCTATCTCATTTGCAGAAATCATCTGTGGCTGCCCCATAACTTCTAAGTTGACTTTCCCTGAAGAAGACAGGATAGAAGAAGGGGAGGATTTTTCTACTCTACAACCACAGTAGAAGCTCCATAGTTGAGCACCTTCTTACAGTGATCACCTCCTTACATTGACCTAATGCTCGTAAACCAGACATGCATGACATGTACGTATCAGTAGGCCTAGTTCCTTATGCTGACTGCTCCATATGTTGACCAGTTTGTTACAGTCCCTTGCGTGGTCAACTTACAGAGGTTCTACTGTATATATGAAATGCCTTATATGTACTGGGCATTGTTAAGTGCTACTTAATGTAGTGGATAATAATAGTGGAGATACTTCTCTGTCCTTATGGAACTTACAGACTAGTGTGAAAGACAAATGTTAAACCAGCATAGTAAAATCACTAAGTTAATGTAGTTAACCTAGGTGTCATGGAGTGAATAAAGGCTCAAGGTGTAGATTTGGAAATCAAGGAAGGCCTTGATGTTTTAGCAGAAACCTTGCTGATGCAACTCTTGGATGGAGGTACCATTTATAAGGGAAGGAATTTTTTTTTTTTTTTGAGGTATTGGGAAGATATCCAGTAGTTCCAGACATGTTTAGTTGAGATATTTGGTAGGAAATGTTAACTAGAGAGTTGGGTATGTGGTCTGGAAAGAAGCATTTGGGTTTAAAGATAGATACTTCTGATCACTGAACATTTGGCTGTTATTTAAAGCCCTGGGAGAGGATGGATGTAGGAGGAGAGTGGAATGAAAAGGTGCTCACTGAAGGACTTTGTGGTGCATTGGTCTCTAACAGTAGGGAGAATTCCTCAGAGGACGTGATAAAGCACAAAGTGCTGAACCTGACCCCTGATGTTTGATTAGATCTGGGTGACGCCTAGAATGTTCATTTCTGCCTCACTTTCCCCAGTTATACTGATGTTGCTGGTCCAGGAACCACTGATTTAAAGCAGGCAAAGAAGCAGCTGCCTAGAGTAGGTTTGAGGAAAAACAAGAGAATCTGATATGTGGAAACATAAGGGTATTTCAGGAAGGGGATGGAGTAGTAAACAGTTGTGTTGCTGAGAAGTCATCTTAATGGATTGCATTTTTTGTCCTGGCATTTCCGATTATGCATACTCTGTCCTTAACCCATCTTCTAAATCTTGTCTCTGGTTACTTTGCTCCAGCCGCAGTCTGCTCCACCCTTGACTGAATCGTGCCTGGTGTTGCTTTTGCACCTGTGATTCCTGTTCCATCACGACTGGTCATGATGGCTTCCCCCTCTCTGTGGACAGTTATAGCTATTTGCTTTTTGCTGTTTTTCCTTTTATCACATTTAATCTTTTGTCTTGAGGTACAATTTTGTAAGCCCTTGGAAACACTAAGGTGGTTGATAATTGTTCCTCTCTTGTTGCCCCCTCCCTCCAGCTGATAGTAAAATTCTCTAGGCTAGAAGAACTCTATTCTTTTTTTGCAATTTTTGGCCAGGGCATGGTTTGAACCCGCCACCTCCTGGCAGGTTCCATGGTTTGAACCTGCCAGCATATGGGACTGGCACCCTACTCCTTTAAGCCACAGGCGCTGTCTGTTTTAATTGCTGTTGGTATTACACAAGTTGTCTGGACATACCATGGACATTCAAATGCTTTTTAAAAGAAATAATGTTTTTTTTTTTTTTTAAAACAGGTAATGTTCTTCAATGGAATGTGAGACCTAATTTGCATATTAAAAAGCACCAATGGAGGGCACTGTACTGAATTTTCTACTTTGGTCAAAGTAGAAAAGAGAATTTCACTTAGCTCTCTTGAAATAGTAAATAACGAATAACCCAGATGACCATTTATAGTCACATTGTTGAAATTATATTTTTCTTTGTTCTGCAACAGTGACTGAGCTTAAAAAGTATTGCTTCATGTCATCTTGAAGTTTTGTGTTCTCTTTATCTGCGTCCTCAATCCCTGTCCTGTACTGTACATCTAGCAATTTGTTTTGGTGAAGTAAACTTTGAGGAAGCATTGTCTGCTCCTCGGAAACATGGAGTTTAATATCTGTTGTGAAGCCTAAAGATGATGATGTGAGACAGGGCCTGACAGTGCATCCCGACCTCAGTCAACGGGGGACTTTAGAGTTAGATTTGTTGTAAGTTTTCAGTGAATCTGATTCTGAAATTATAGTAATGTTTATTAGGTATCACATTTATGTTTATATAAAAAAAGATCTGAATAGAGCTGAGCAGATAAGCTCATATGTGTGATCCTAGCAATGGGAAGGCGGAGGCAGGAGGATCCCTTGAGCTTAGGAGTTTGAGACCAGCCTGAGCAAGAGAGAGATTCCATCTCTACTAAAAATAGAAAAACTAGCCAGTCATTGTGGTGGTGCCTATAGTCCCAGCTACTCAGGAGGCTGAGGCAATAGGTTTGCTTGAACCCAGGATTTGAGGTTGCTGGGAGTTAGGCTGATTCTCATAGAGTGTCTGGGGCAATGGGTGAGACGCTCTCAAAAAAAAAAAAGAGGAATTCCTCCCCCCCCCAGCCCCCCTAGAAAACAACTTTGGGGTTGTTTATGTTATCATTGTAGGGATAACTCCTAGAACATAGTTTTGATTGTCCACTCACATATTTTCTCTAGAGGTGGCAGTTTAAGTCAAGAAAAAAATCACTAAACTTATTCCCAATTTTCAGTATTTCAACAAACATAGTGGAAATTATGCATGTATTTCCAATAAAAGTGCTAAGTTGCACAGACATTCCAAATAAATTTCTTTTTAGCTGTAGTTAACTGTTGTGGTTATCATGCTGGTTATAAGCAGATTCAAAACATTAATCTTTCAATTAATTGAAAACATTATTCTAACATTAGTCTTTGATCATTTAAAACTAAAAAATTGTGAAAATGAATTAGTATTTGTTTAGTAGTTTTCATGGGGGGGTCCTCAGAAGAGGTAGTAGTTTTCATGGGGGAGGGGAAGGTCCTCAGAAGAGGAAAAAAAGTCCTTGATGTTCTTATTAGAGAACATGCTAGAAGGTGGGATTGGTGTCTATACATTGGTTCTGGGTTTTCTATAGTATTTTTCAAGAGCTTCTATGTTATTTTGGTTTTTTTTCTTTGTTTCTCTGCCATTTCTTAGGGTCAAAACTTGAAGTAGACCATATCCATTCAGAGCACGTTTGGTAGCTATCAAAATGATTAAAGCCTTGACTTGGGATGCCAAAATTAAGAGTTGTAAACTGTGATTTCAAAGTGGCCACACTTTTCTAGTGGTCTTGGTATAAAGTTTCAACTCTAAGGAGTTAGGACTGTTTATTCTTTGGTTTTATTTTGCATGCATCTGGTGAACCATCATCTGTCCACAGGCCTTCTATTTTTAGGGTATTGAGTTGGGAAGTTGAGTGGTTAATGACTGAGCTGTTTTAAATAGTTGGACACTTAGTTAATTTGGAGATTCTTTGTGTGTATCATCTTTACAAATGAGGTCACTGAGCACATGTCTGCTAACAGTTTTGAAAGTCTCTCTGCAGTAAAGTGGTTGTAGGGCCTTTTTCGTGGAGAGGCTTTGTGTTTGGAATTTTTGGTTTATCCTAGTCTTGCAGAGTTCCGGTAACATTAAGGGCATAATTTGGGATATAGCCTTTAGAGAGGCATTTTGCAACAGATATTATTTTAAAACACGAAATGGTTATTGGTGTTGGTTTACGTATTTTAACTTTTTTTTTCATTATCTTTGAAATAGTGTGTTCTTGGAGGAAAATTGGTGGGGTTGGGGGGAGAGGCAAAACCTAGAGCCAGGCCAGCTGCCAGTCCCCGTTCTTCCTCTAACTTGCTTTGTGACCTTTGGACCTCGGTTTGCTTAAGAAAAAATAGACGTGGGTAAAAGTGAATTTGTAACAGCCTTTTCCATTGTAGTATCCTCTGGTTCTGACTGTATGACTGATGTTCACTGCTTCTGATAAGAGAGAAGCATGGGCCGGGAGGGATAGCCGTGAACAGTTTTAGGATTGAGACCATAATGAAAGGATTGTGTTTGACTTTTATACATTTGAGTTCTTTGACAAACTTCATAATGGATTAGCTATTTATTTTTTATCCCATAGTATAAAATTATTTCTTGTGGTACTTTGGCAGCACATATACTGAAGTTGGAAAAATATAGAGAAGATTAGTGTGGCCCCTGCATGAGGACGACACAGAAATTTGTGAAGCCTTCTATATCTAAAATAAATAAAAAAGAAAAATACTTTCTAATCATTAGAAAAAAGTCTTCCCTCCCTTTCCCCTCTTCCTCCCTCCTTCCTCCTCCTTCCTCTCTTCTCCCTCTCCTGCCCTCCTCTTCCTCTCTCCTCCCCGCCTCTTCCTCCTTTTCATCCCTCCCTCCTCTCCCTTCTTCTCTTCCCCTGTCCCTCCTCTCCCTTCCTTCCTCCCTCTCTCTAGCCCTTTCTTCCTCTGTTCCTTTTATGTCTTTCTGTCTTTCTTAACCTTGGTAGAGAAGTAGAAAAAAAGTCTTTTTAAAGAAGTTGCCTTGGCTCAGCGCCTGTGGCTCAGGTGGCTAAGGTGCCAGCCATGTACACCCAAGGTGGCGGGTTTGAATCCAGCCCGGGCCACCAAACAACAATAATGGCTGCAACCAAAAAATAGCCGGGCGTTATGGCAGGCGCCTGTGGTCCCAGCTGCTCGGGAGGCTGAGGCAGGAGACTCGCTTCAGCCCAGGAGTTGGAGGTTGCTGTAAGCTGTGATGCCACAGCACTCTACCCAGGGGGACAGCTTGAGGCTCCTGTCTCAAAAATAAAAAAGAAGTTGCCTTATGTGGTATATCTTGAGATCAGGGGATAAGAGCTCAAATAAAATTGCGTGGCTTTTCAGAATACTGTTTAGTTTCAATTATATGCACCTTAATTGCTTATTTTACTGTCTTAACTTGGGTTTTTCAAGTGACTCATTTGTAGTATATGAGGGCTGTCTGGATAGTATCCAGCAATTATGAGAAAATAGAGACATACATGGGTACCTACCAGACAGCTCTCGTATGAATTTTAAAAGGTATCAGGAAATAAAATCTCTTATTTTTTGAGTTTTTATTTGGAAAGTATATATGAGGAAGAGTTATGAGAGCTGTCTTAGAGAACTCCGTGGTTAGAAGTTTACCTGTGGTGTGTGTGAGGCATCTGGCACTTTGTGTTTCCAGTGCTGTCAACCCTGGTTTGCGTCTTTACTGCTGCTCAGAGAATTACATGAGCATTCGGACTGTTCTTTCTTGCCAAACCATTGCTTGCTCTCCTTATAGGTTATTCTTCCTGAGGTGGCCTTCTACCCATGTCACTCTCTTATTTGGTTAATGAAGTTAAGTACAGACTCATAACTGTGGGATTCAAGGTCCTCTGCTATGTGACCCCCAACCCACCTCTCCAGCTTTAATCTCTTACCCTTACTCCATGTAGCTGGCATTTCCTTTGCTTCTCACATACTTCCTGCTATGGTCTGAGTGTGAATCCCCTTCCCCAGTTCTCATGTTGGAAGTTGGAATCCTGACTACCCAGGGGATGGTATTAGGAAATGGAGCCTTTGGAAGGTGCTTAGGTTGTGAAAGCAGGGCCCTCATGAATAGGATTAGCGCCCTTCTGAAGAGACCCCAGAGAGATCCCTGCCCCTTCAGCCATGGGAGGTTACAGTGGGGAGAGCCTGCTTCCTCCCCACACCCCAAACATGTCAGCATCTTGATCTTGGAGTTCCAGGCCTCTGGAATGCTGAGGGTTTAGAAGCCACCTAGTTTGTACTATTTTGATATAGCTGTGGGAACACTCTTGCCCATGTTGTTACTTTTGCCTAGAATGTAGACACTTTCCTCTGCCACTCTGTTAAAATTGGTTCTTTAATATATATTTAAAAATACAGGATTTTTTTTTGCAATCTTTATTTTTTCATAAAACCCTGTCTACAAACAAATAAGTGTAATTATCTTTCCTTTGCTCTATGTAGCAACTATTGCTTGTATAGCACGTATCATACACAGCTTCGTTGTATTCTAATGTGAAATTTTCTCTTTTAAAATTTAACTTTTTTAAGAGCATGACTTGTACTCGTCTTCTGTCTCTTGGAGTGCTGTATTCATGGAAAGTATGAAGTGCCTCTGTAAGAAACGGAGGTTTGGAATTGGAAAGTGATCAGGGAGCCTGCTAAAAATTAATAGAAAACAATTGGAGAGCAGCCATATTCGACATATCCATGTCCATGTCCACTTGGTCCTCAGGAGAAGACTGGCTGTCTTTCTCAAGTTTTGTCCATTTCTAGGAACTAAAATCAGGAGATAGAGATAATGTGGTGAAGCATTATGTCCATAGAGGAGAAAAATAACTGCCAGGTTTGATTTGGGATTCTTAGCATGTTTTATTTCTGTTATGATGACAAGTGTTGTAAGAGTATCTTTGTTTTATGGGTACTGCATTGTTCTTGTTAAGTATGAATCTCAAAATGTTCTAACCGGAGTTCCCTTAATTCAGGAGCCATCGCATCACTTCATGAAAGACAGCCACTGGCATGGGATAGAGAGTCAGCTGGGCAGGTCTGAAGCATATGCTCTGGATAACTGATCTAAGGAAAGAAACAGTCTGGGGACTGGTCCACTGTGTGTGGGTTTATCTTCTATGGTGGGTAGTCCCAAGGCTTAATGGGATGACTGGTGCCTAAGAGGTGGGGGTTAAGGGAGAAGAGGGTCTCATCTCCTGAAGGGGCTGGGGGAAGGAGGCAAGTGAACAGTAACTTTGAGGATCCCTGTGAATAGTCTTATGATATTGGAGGAATTTATTTTCTAGGAGAAGGGATAGTGAGTTTGCTTGTAGATTAGGAAATTAGTAAGCCTGGCTTGAAGGTCAGAGAGTAGCAAACCGAGTCTTCATATAGTCTTATAGCTGGTCATCATGACGTCCTTATAGTTCTTCTTTGGTTTCCTGGAAGGGAGAGTATTCCAGCACACCACTTCCCCTTCCTAAATGCTGTGTTTACTTATTTTCTTAATTCTTGGTGGTTGGTTCGTTGTTAGGGCTGGCAGCAGCTTTTTAACATACATATGAAAGTATTCTCTTTTAAGTGAGATTGTCAATAGTTAGTTTAGGTTTTACTCTTCTGCAATCGAGATACCACAACTAAAATGACAAAAAACAATGCAGTATTTTACTTTATCTTGTCAGGAGTATTTTTCTGGAAAGTGGAATTGTGTATCACTGGCTATCACAATTTTTTCACTCTGCTCTCCATCACAGAATCCTACTAAATGTTAATGGTTTATTCTTTATACAGGTATAGGAAAAAAATGATGCTAACTCATTATCAACCGATGCATACGTGGAGTTACTTTTCTAGAAGTAGTGTGTGTACATGCTTATTTGTGTGAGGGGTTTTGGTGGTCTTCTACTGTCAGTAACAGAAGTTTGTAAGATAGTTAACTGTTAGAGGGCGGCTCCTGTGGCTCAAAGTGGTAGGGCGCTGGCCCCATATGCTGGAGGTGGTGAGTTCAAACCCAGCCCCAGCCAAAAAAACTGCAGGAAAAAAAAAGATAGTTAACTGTTATATGTAATAATGTGGATCTAAAGAAATTTTTTTGGTATCTCTAACAGACCTAAATGGAAATTGGAGTAGGTCTGTAGTCTTATTAGCATAATATTATGGTTAACTGTGTTATATTTTGTCAATCATAAAGGATGTTGGAAGTGAATTTGTAAGGGCTATATGAATCCATACTGTTCCAAGTTGGCTGTTAATAATGTTCCATACATTTCTAGTATGAAAAACTCCTGTTTACAGATTCAAGATTCAGATTTTTTCTCTCGCTTTAGAGTAGTGGTGGCTATTTTATTTTTCTTTATTTTAAATAAAAGCAGCAGATATTTCAGAAAATTGTTGTGGGCTATTATGGATACTGTGAGGTCAATTCCATTGTTACTTGGTCTTCGGTAGACTAAAAATAGTGTTAGAGGGGTGGTGGTAAAATACAAGAAGCTGAACTCAGGGTAGGGCCTTCTAGGGTTCCTTCAGAAGATATCCTAAATCCTGTATTAACTGTAATTGGCATTGTTGGACTAACAGCCTTTCTTTTAAAATGCTAATGATTCACCACAATTTCCATAATTTGTGGTGAAGATACACTTGTGATTTCCTAGTTGACTATGAGAAAGTGGAGTAATGAATGAACTCAACATCCCACTGTTGGTGTTGATTGCGTGGGGCAGAATTTAGGCCTCATGACTAGCACTCTTCTTCCTCTGTGGACTCTTTAATTGGCTCCTGTGCACATACAAACATTGACCTTTGATTGGTGTGGGGACTTGGAGCTGCTTTAAGGGACTGAGGAGATTTTAATAACCTGGATGCAGAGTCTCAAGCCCTTGGTAGAGTGCTGTGGTGTCACAGCTCACAGCAACCTCAAACTCTTGGGCTTAAGCAATTCTCTTACCTAAACCTCCCAAGTAGCTGGGACTACAGGCACTTGCCGCAATGCCCGGCAATTTTTTTTTTTTTTTTGGTTGTAGTTGTCATTGTTTGGCAGGCCTGGGCTGGATTCGAACCCACCATCTCTGATGTATGTGGCTGCTGCCTTAGCCGCTTGAGCTACAGGTGCCACCCTGGAGTCCCATTTTTATTTGAAACAGTGAGAATGAGAAACTGCTCTTTTAAACTTGAACATTTGGCAGACATTTTTTCAAATGATGAAATGAGCCTGTCACTTAAAGGAAAACAACTGATATGTGTTTACTAATATAGAAATTTTAACTTTCAAAAGAAAATTAGCATTTTACAACACTTGTGTCTGCCATTGTGAGCTTGACAGTTTCCTATTACTTTAAATGCTTTTCTGGGGGAGATTGGTGATAATAATAACATGTGATTTTTTTTTTTAACTTTAGTGGAGGGTCTGTGTAATATCAGTTATTTTCTAACTGCACGATGACATAAATACAAAGTACAACATCACAAGATTGACCAATGGATTTTAATTCTAACAGTGCAAAAAATTCAGTGATGTGGTTTTAGATTTCATATTGCAACTAACTTTTCCTTTATTTTATTTTTTTTTGAGACAGAATCTCTCTCTGTTGCCTAGCCTAGAGTGCTGGGGTGTTATCCTAGTTCACAGCAACCTCAAACTCCTGGATTCAAGCGATCCTCCTATCTTAACATCCTGAGTAGCTGGGACTACAAGTGCTGGCCACACTACCCAGCTAATTTTTTTATTTGTAGTAGAAACGAGAGTCTCACTGTTATTTAGGCTGGTCTCGAACATAATGCTTGGCTAATTGGAAGAGATTAAGCATGTGTTCAGTGAAGTGGTAATACATTCTAAAGATGAGTTATGGAGTGTTTGCTTACTATTGATCAGTTTTTTAATGTGTAAGTGGGAGTATATAAATAAGCTACTGTGGTTGCATGTTTAGTTTGAGTCGGTCCGTGCTGGTGTGGATACGATAAATTCTTGGCTCATGTGGTTAGTTCTCATCAAGAAAGTCTTCCTAAAACAATGACATTTCAGGTCCTGTTTAAGTGAAGAGCGAACACTGGATTGAGGGTGTTCCCAGCATAATTATTTCCTTACAACCCTTGTGCTTCAATTACATTCTCCATAGAATTCATCATCATGTGCTATGTTAGTGTTTGTCTGTCTCCTCCAGTAGAGAATAAACTCACATAGAGTGTCCTACTTAAATGTGTTCCAGGCAGGATAAGAATGACTCAAGTGTGGGAAATGCAGAGAAAACAGATGCAGAAGAGCTATGAGACCTTAAAAAAAGTAGCCCTTGATTCTGATAAAGAGACTATATGTTAGCTCGCTTACCAGCTGGTTCTGCAGCACTCATTGATTAACCTGGGTGGCTAGGTTTATTTGTAAACATTATTTATTCAAAAATGTTTATTGAGTAGCTACTTTGCACTAGATACTCTTTTGGTCGTGAGGGGTGGTAGAGCAGGAGAGCCCCCCTCCCAAAAAAATGTTCCTGAGGCTAGCACAGAATACTTAGTAAAATTTGTTGAAAAAGTGGACATAGGAAGAACTCTCAGCTGTTGGTTAATTGCAGTTAGATGAGATGACTGGGCGTAGAAGGCACTGTGGGAAGGCAGATGATGGGGTTGTAGGGTTGCAGTATGGGCTGCAGTTTAGGGGAACCTGGGGGAAGAGATGAAGATATTTTTGTACTTAATAACTGTAAGGCCATTTAAAGGAGTCCCAAGGAGGAGTTGGCCAGTGCTGAATTTGGGAAGAAAAGATGAATTGAGCAGCAATAAATAAGAATTGACTAAAATGTGATGTTTTTGGAGCCTGACGTGTTGGTGAGAACGATGTAAATGATGATTGAGGTCTATACGCAGGCACTGGATTGATGGAAGGAGTTCTGAGATGCAGCAAAGGGGGAAAGAGTAATGTTAAGTAGTTTTCTGCTATGTAGTCTTTTCAGTTCTGGAAAAAAAGGTGTTAATTCTAAACTTGACCATTCCCCTGTAGGAATGAAAATGGGGGAAAGAAAGATGTGACTGGGAATAAAGAAAAGATGGTGGTTTCATTTCTGCCCTGAGGGGAGGCTGGTGATGGAGGGGATGTAGTCTGGAGTTCAGGAGGACCTTGAGTGCCCCTTTACTTGAACGGCTAGCCTGTTTTAGGATGTATCAATTTTTAAAAAACATTGTAATTTTGAAGAGTCTTAGTTCTTACCCTAAGTGCTTCCGAAACTCTGATGAAGTGTGTGAATCACCTGGGATTTATTAACGTGCAGCTCTTGATCCATCCGTCTGGGTAGGACCTGAGGTCAGCATTGTCTCTGAGCTCTCAGCTGCTGCCGGGCCGCAGTTTCCATGGTGCATATTCTCCTTAGTCTCCTAAGAGGAATTTTAGAAGATAACCCCCAGAGTGTTTTGTTGATGGCCTTCAGGTAGATCATCAGTAGCTAGCACAGCTAATGCCACGGTCTGAAACTCTAGGGTGCTTTATTGAACAGATTCCTGCATTTAAATACCAGAGATTTAATTCCAGGTTTAGAGAAAGGTACAGAAAACTTTAGGTATAATAAATACTCCAGATAGTTCTGCAGTGTTGGGATTTTGATTGGAAGTGCAGGAAAACGATATATTGTCTTGGGGGGGATTAGAATATTGACACTATTGAGTATTCTTTTCCAGGAGTATGACAGGTCTTGTCCTTTTGTTAAAATTTTTTATTTCTCTCGGAGTTTTTCTTCAGTTAGGACCTACAACTTTTTAAGTTTAGTCACATGTATTTTATATTATATTGTAAATGGATTGACCTTTTCAGCACTGTAAAAAAAAAAGCTTGTTTTGACTAACCTGATTTTGGGGGAAGATCATATATGCCTTTGGGGATGTATGTTTATAACCTTTATCACTTAGGCCTGGGAACCAAAGATAAAAAGACAGACCCTGGGAAGGTTTTGCAGTCTGGTATATTTTTAATGAATTAGTTCTCACAAATATAGGTAAGTCAGATCAGTAGAGAAAAACCTTTAAGTTACAAAAGTGAGAATTAACCTGAAACGTGTAAGGTTTTTGTTGAAAGAAACCCAGAGTTGTCCCCTTTTCTTTTGTATCTGTGAGAAACCTGACAGTGTTTCAAAGATGGGTCAAGTAATTTTAGGCTATGGTAATAATTTTAGAAATATTAACATATACAAAGCATCACCAATGGAGAAAATAACTGATTTTTTCTTACAGAATAAAAATAAGTTATTTTTCTCGGAAGGCAGTTTGTTCTTAGGAAAACTATGACCATCTTCTTTCATAGGAACGGCTCGTTTGTTACAGTAGTTTCCAAGTGTTAATCACTTCAGTTGGAAGTTCCACTGGATACCCGGAATTCTCTGACTCAAGAATTTCATTGTGATCATCATTAACCAAAAAAGCGCACATAATTTTTGTTATATTCAGATATAAACCTGTAGATCATAAATATCCACAGCTGAATGAGAGAACTATGGTCTAGGCCTTGAAGCTTTTAAGACAAAGCTTGTGAGTTTTTTTGTTCTTTTTTATTTTATTTTATTTTTTTTGAGACAGAGCCTCAAACATCCTCCTGGGTAGAGTGGTTGCAGCCGTCATTGTTGTTTGGTGGGCCCAGGCTGGATTCGAACCTGCCACCTTAGGTGTATGTGACTGGTGCCTTAGCCACTTGAGCCACAGGCGCCGAGCCTTGTTCTTTTTTTAAATGGGACTTGCTCTGTGTGAAATTTTAAATGTCTTACATACTGTGCTGACATGGGTAAAATACCATGATAACATTATCAAATTATTTTATGTTGACATGTTTTGATAGAGGTTTCTACTTTGTATAGAGAATTTTATCCTCCATTGACAAATTTAATGTGCTTAACATTTCTGAAGTAGACAGGGCAACATTTGTGCTGGGAAGGAATCTGACATCAACAAAGGACAGGTATCCTTAGAAGGCAGTTACATAGACAGTTTATGTTTTATATAAAGACATTCTTTTATCTGTAAAACACACACCACCACCCCCACAACCAGAATCGGGGAAGAGTTCTGTTTGTTGCATATTTTCTTTCAGAATCTGATGAAAGTTATAGAGACCCTTTATCTAGGAAAATTTGCACACAAATCCTGCATGTGGTCCAGTGGCTGCATAGACTTTATGTAAATACCCTTGCCTTATAGTCTTTGATTCTCCATAATGTTAATGATTTTAAAATGGTATTTAAAATTTTACATTTTAGTTACTTAGATATTTTTCATATTGGTATAGGTATTTATAATCAGCATAAATACATAGGAAAGTAAAAATGTACACAGAATTTGTTTCTAACCCATGTATAGATACTTGGTGGAGATTCTGGTCCTGATTCAAATGTGTGTATATATTAAAGCATTTTATGTACAAGTTTTATCTTAATTTGGCCATTCTATCAAAAGTGCATAAAATACTTGTGAGACTGTGTCTAGACTTATCTCCAAGTGTCAGAAGAATTTGGCCAGCTCCTTCCCGCTGATGTGCTTTGGTTATGCTGGTGTGCCATTATGAATGGGTTGCAGGTGTGCCAAGATGATTTTCCTCTCAGCCCTCCAAGTGTCTGGCAACTCACTTTGAAAGCACACTTCTTCATCAACACAGTACACTGGCCACGCTGTTGGAAAACAACAATAATACTGGGTGGTTTTCCATTAATAGTATAATTACAGATTTAGTCAATGAATGCTAAGGACAAGGAATGTTGGAGGTTGGTGAGAAGGGTCTGCCCTCTTCTGTCTGACAGGCCTAATGGGGAAACAACTGGAGCTCTCTTAGAAAGGGAGAAACAATGCAAACTAATACTCCGCAGCTGGAAAGTCTTTGTCTTTTGAAACATTGTAGAGCATGCTTTTCTTTTTGTTTACACAGACTGTGTTAGTATATATCTGTTTTCTGAGCCAAGGTTTTGGTATAAGGCCTTGAAGTAATAGTGGCTCTCTGCTGGCACCCGGCTCTGTGCTGCGCCTTTTCTCTGTAGTCCTCTCCTCCCTCCTGAAGTAATTACAGAAGGCGCTGTGTTTACTTGGCATTCTTGAGATTATTCTACAGAGTGCAGGCATGGGCACCAACATGTCAGGACTAGTACAGCGATAAAGGATGCTGTCAGGAAGAGATAATATATCCCAGACAGTGCACTCTGTATGTTCTGTGACTTAAAAAAAATGTACTATTCCTAACCTCCTCATGTACATTTACTTGGTAATAGACTTCAGGGGCTTTTTGGCTAGCCTTAGACTACCATGTGTAATTTGAATTGTACTTCAGTGAACTAGATACTGAAATGTAGTCATGTGCGTGTTGTTTAGTGTCAGGTTAGCTTAATTTACAAGTGTTCAAAAAAATGGGCTTTTCATTTTGCATTCTTCTGTGATTTCATGTTAATCTTTTAAAATAAAATGGTTTAAACTATAGCTGTCTTCAAAACATTGAAACAGCCATTTTTATTTAATAAAACTAGAATTTGTATTACAAAGTAAGCATCAAAAATTGAAACAGCAAGCTCATATGTGAATGACTTTAGATTGTATATAAGTAGCTAAATGTAATATTGCATTTACGGTTCTTAATGTAATAAATCTAAAGGTTACACATACCAGAGCTTTTAGTATCTAAAGAAGTAGGATTGGAATATATCTAAATTTATTAAAAACTAAAATTGTATCATATAAAGAAGTTTTTTGAGGATGAGTATATTTTAAAAGTTTAGCAAACCCTTTCTTTCAGTGTATTTCAAAGTAGTACCTTTTTTTATGAAGTTTTTTTCTCACTCCACTTAGTAGCAATTTTCTAACATAACTTAAGATGGAGTTAGCACATTCCTGGGTATTCAATGAACTTATCTTCTTTCCTTGCCTGGAGTTAGTGTTTTATCTGTTCATTTATTCCCCTACAGTCTCTGTGAGTGACAGATCTATTCACAAATTCTGTCTCTACAATCAGGCTTCCTTGCCTTTGTTGTAGACAGTGATGTTAAACTATTTAAATATTATGTATTTTTAAACTTTTAAAACCTAAACTTCTTACCAGGTCAACTTACCTCTCTTGAATGAAGGCAGGCCTAATCTTAGAAAGATTAGAGGTTTTCCAAGTGAGAAACTAGAGATTCACCTGCCGTCTTCTGTCTGTGAATTATCTGTAGTTATCTATTTCGTGGACTATAGAAGTAGCTGTATGTGTGTATTAATGTTGTAAATAATAGACAAATAACTTTCCATTACAAATAATCAAATGGATTAGATACAGCAAAAGTTCTTGACCCCTACCTAATTCCACTCCCTCTTACCAGGCTCCATGTGTCTTTTGGAGACCTTTTTCTTTTTAATTTGTTTTCCATTTCTGGCCTTGATTATTTATTAGTCTTCAAACAATGATTGCTAATCATCTTTTTTTTTTAGACAGAGTCTCACTTTGTGGCCCTGAGTAGAGTGCCATGGTGTCATGCATCATAGCTTTACACGTGGTAGTCTAAGGCTAGCCAAAAAGCCACTGAAGTCTGTTACAAATGTACATGAGGAGGTTAGGAACAGTACGTTTTTTTTTTTTAAGTCACAGAACATACAGAGTGCACCGTGTGGGATATATTAGCTGTGCCTCAAACTCGGGCTCAAGTGATCCTTTTGCCTCCATTTCCTGAGTAGCAGGACTACAGGCGCCTGTTGTCTGGATAATTTTTCTATTTTTAGTAGAGACAGGATCTTGCTTTTGTTCAAACTGGTCTAGAACTCCTGAGCTCAGGCAATCCACCTGTCTCAGCCTCCCCGAGTGCTGGAATTACAGGCATGAGCCACCACTATTGGCTGCTAATCTTCTTTTTAATTCTTGCCTTTTTTTGAACTGCTTAAGATTCTCTTTTTTTTCCATTTTATTTATTGCCCTCTATTAACTGGAAGTCATATATACTTTTTCCATTCTTCTTGTAGGGGTTTAACACAATTAAGATTAAAGTTAATAACTGTATGTCTCATAGATACAGTAACCATAGAATGCTCTCCTATCACTACCATTTTTCTGAGAGGACATGACATTATTCTTATAATATGGTGTATGATACTGTTGTTTGGGATTTTACATCTATCTTTTTAAAATTCACAAATTAGACATTGTGCTTGTTGGTTTACAAGTCAGTATTTAATAAAACTGGTTTCTTATTCATCTCTAGACAGTCTTTTCTCGCTTGCTTTTTATGGCAGTAGGAAGGTCTTGTGTGACCTTCCATCTAGGCTTGGTGAATTTTAGATCTGACACCCTCTTCTGTGGTGAAGGTTGTTTTTTATTAGCCTGAGAAGTTTTCATTTTACCTTAACTCTAGAAAGTTTTGCTGGGTATAGAATTCTATGTAGACGGTTATTTTAATGTTTTGAAGATATCTTTTCACTGCCTCCCTTTTGCTAGTGAGAAGTTGGTAGTCATTCTAATTGCATTTATGCATAATTTGTCTGTTCTGACCAATGGATTTGTTTTCTTATCTTTGTGCTATACAGTTTCATTGTGATCTTATAAATGAGGTTTTCTGTTTATTCTAATTGAATTCTTTGGTGTTTGAATTTGATGATTGGTGTCTTTCATCAATTCTGGAAAATTCTCAACCTTTATCTATTCTGATGCCTCTTCCTTTTCCCCCATACATTAGTTGTATGTTGAATTTTCTCACTTGTCCTCCAAGTCTCATAACCCTTCTTTCCTATTCTCTGCCTTTGACCTCTGTCTGTGCCCTGTTTTGGAGTAAATGAGCCTCTGCTGCATCCAGACACACTTTCAGCTCTCTTCCTTCAGCTCCTCTCTCCCCTCAGCTCCTCTCTCCCCTCAGCTCCTCTCTCCCTTCAGCTCCTCTCTCCCTTCAGCTCCTCTCTCCCTTCAGCTCCTCTCACCCTTTGCCTCCTCTCTCCCCTCAGCTCCTCTCTCCCTTCAGCTCCTCTCACCCTTTACCTCCTCCCTCCCTTCAGCTCCTCTCTCCCCGCAGCTCCATCCCCCCCCTGCCCTCCTCCCTCCCCTCAGCTCCCTCCCTTCAGCTCCTCTCTCCCCTCAGCTCCTCTCTCCCCTCAGCTCCTCTCTCCCTTCA
>CAUYQV010085583.1:0-46669 GCA_963574575.1 Galagoides demidoff
TTTTTTTTTTTTTTTTTGAGACGGAGCCTCAAGTTATCCCCCTGGGTAGAGTGCCATGGCATCACAGCTCACAGCAACCTCCAACTCCTGAGCTCAAGCGAGTCTCCTGCCTCCACCTCCCAAGTAGCTGGGACCACAGGCGCCCACCACAACGCCCGGCCATTTTTTGGTTGTAGCCATCATTGTTGTTTGGCAGGCCCGGGCTGGGGATTCGAACCCACCACCTTAGGTGTACGTGGCTGGCGCCTTAGCTGATTGAGCCACAGGTGCCGAGCCAATTTTTCATTTTCTTGAGCCTCATATAAACCAAATCATTTGTATTTATATATCAATTTATGTCTCACAAATATCTGTGAGATCAGTTCAGGATGTATTGTTTAATTGTAGTTTGGTGATTTTTTTTTATTACTATATGATATTCCATTATATGGATGTACCAAAATATATTTATCTCTTATCCTATTGATGGGCATTTGTTTTCTAAGAAGTTATTGACTGTTATCATTAAAACTTCTGTAGCCATTCCTATACAGGATCTTTCCATGGGCTCCTTCATAGGCTATATCCATCAAAGTGTATTTGTCTTGTAAATTCAGGGTAGTCTTCTCAAAGGTTTGATTTCAATATGTCATTTTCACTTGGAAAACCTTTCACAGTGGTCTTTAAATGTCATCCTATCAGGTCTAGGGTTGGAGGAGTAGTGATAGGGCCCCTCTGCCCTATACATCCAGGTTTATTCACTACTGTTCATCCTTGCAGCCCCTGTGCCCGCCAAACTGGCTCCGACTGCGCTTCTCCTCAGCCAATCACGTCTTTGCCCCTTAGAGTCATGCGGGCTATCTTTAGACCGTGTCTGATATTTTTCTCAGCCAGATTTGCTTTGAGAAATATCCTCTGACTCAGCCTGGGCAAAGCACCAATTTAGGACTTAACAGTCTTCCTTTCCTGGTTTCTATTTAATTATTATTCAACTGGTAAAGCTAGATAGTGAGATCAAACCAGACTAGAATTTTTTTTTTTGGAGAACATTCTCTAAACTTTTAGTTTTCTAGAGATCTTTCTCCATCAAGTCTGTCATTTCATAAACTTTCATAGAGATCTTAACTGGAGATTACTTGTCAGTGGAGATGTATATGCTGCCGAAGGGAGCACCGTCACTGTGCATAGGACACAGAATGGTATGGACTCAGGGAGTGTCACTTTGTGATTCAGCGTGCATTCTTGATTCTTGTGTTTGATTTTCCTTTTTCTTATCCATGTAACAAGGCAAGAATCAGTGGTGTCAGTTCTTGGTCTTTTGCGAACAGACTGAGAGAGAGACAAGCTGCATGCCCACTGAGAGATGTGGCCAGAGGGAGGACGCTGTAAGTGCAGAGCTTGACCGACCAGACATGCTCGGAGGCCAGCTGTCCCTGCCACCACTTTTCTCCTCCATAGAATTGTGAGAAGAGGACAACATGAGTTCCTCACCAGATTTCATGTGTGTCACTGACCATCACCTTCTCAGAAGCACCACCACTTCAGACTGAACAACTATTTGGGGGCTAATTCTTCAAACTAGAGACTTCCAACATATGTATTCTTATTGACATATTAAGAATAAGGAACTATAATATGATTATTGTCTAAAGTACCTTTGGGCCTCCTCTGCCTTCTGCAGGATGTCATTCTTCCTCTGATGAAACTAATATTTTTTTAAAAAATAAATTATATTGTGTACATTTAAAATATATAACACACATTATAAGATACATATAAATGCAGTGATATTTACTATAGTGAAGTAAACGAATATATATATCGTCTCACAAAGTTATTCTATTTTTTTGTGGCAAAGGCATTTACAATTTACTCATTTAACAAAATTCTCCCTGCAGTACACTAGAGAGCAGGTGTAAAGATCCAATGTATGACATGAAACCAAGAGCTATGGTGTTTTCCTGAGGATTCAGCTTTCTCTTATGTTCTCACTCATGAAATATTATTCTTTGAACAACCTGACTTGTGAATTTTTGTATAGATTGGTCATGAATAACCCTGTCCTTATACATGTACCTGTCTCATCATCTATGGTGCCACCTGGCCTGTGTTAATGCATTTCTTAAGCTATGATCCTATCCCACTACTTCCAATTTTATCAACTCTATGATCCCCAGGAGAGCTTTCTTCACCTGTTGATGTTAACATTTTCATAGACCAATCATCCCCCTTAATCCCTGAACTGCCTCTACTTTTGGACCACTTGGGACACCTGACTACTCATTCCAGTACTATTATATATTTCAAGGTTTCAAACATTTCTGATGTAAACATCTCAAGGAAAATCTATTATTATAATTATTATTATGTACAGGTTCTTACTCCGTTGCCCTAGCTAGAGTGCAGTGGTATCATCATAGCTCATAGCAACCTCAAACTCTGGGGCTCATCCTCCCTGGTAGCTGGGAATGCAGTTCTGCACAATCATATCTGACAAATATTTCTATTTTTTTTTTTTTTTGTAGAGATGGAGTCTTATTATGGTTCATGCTGGTCTCCAAACCCTGCCTCAAAAACGTTATTGATAAAGTGTTAGAAAAGACAATGTATCCCTGAAATATACTAAATTTTTGCAAAAAGATATTGCTTCACTAAATGTACCTTGTTGAAGCATCATTAATAAAAGATATATTTGGAATTTTCATATACAATGTCACCACTACTAGAGTTCAAAAATCCCGTGATTGTCTTCACTGTGATTTTGGATAGCAAAATATCCTCAATATATAACATTTTTGTTTTTTAAGACAGAGTCTCATTTTGTCACCTTTGTAGAGTACAATGGTGTCACAGCTCACAGTGGCCTCAGACTCTTGGGTTCAAGCAGCTCCCTTGCTTCAGCCTCTGGAATGGCCTGCCACAATGCCCAGCTATTTTTAGAGGCAGGGTCTTGCTCTGGCTCAAGCTGGTCTAGAACCTGTGAGTTCAGGCAATCCACCCGCCTTAACCTTCCAGAGTGCTGGGCTTACAGGAAAGACCCACTGCTCCTGGCTTCAATATATGATATTCTATGTTTTAGTAATTGTCATTAAAGTACCCACACACACACATGCACAAACACATATAGTGAAAACTACAAAATGCCTTACCTGGTAAGAATATTGAAAACTGGTATGATTTTACTACACAGAATCAAAATTTAATTTTTAATATTTTTAAGGTAAATAATTTAAAATTAATTAAAACAAACCTTTCCTTTATAAATAGATTGTGGCAAAATGATCTGTTCATAATATTCATATTATTAAGCATTATAGCTAGCTGAAAAAAATCAACATTTGGCAAAGCTGTTACTCTCAGAGGCTTTAAGTTGCATACTAAATATTAATGTTTTCTTCATTTGGTGAAATGGTAACTTTAAGTTAAAGAAAATCAGAGAAAGTTATAAATTAAGAGTATGGCTAATACATTTTAAAACACATAAACATTAAGGAATTCCTTTGGAAGTAATGTTGTATTAAAAAAGTGTAGCCAATTGAAAACTTCAAATTTCTGTTTCGTTGGGTTTTTTGTTTGCCTTATTGGGTATTTTTTATTGCCACATAATGCTTCTTAATTTTTTATAATAAATGTTAATTCATATAAACATAGCAATTTGACAAGCTGAAACACTGGAAAATATTTTAAATAGATTTAATTCCTAAAATAAATTCTTCCTCACTCAGTCTGGCTCTTCAGATGCACGCTCACTTCGCAGCACTCCCAGGAGAGGAGACATCTAATTGAACATGATATTTACAGCCCTCAGACATATTTGTCATAACCAGGATGTTGAATATTTACAGTCTTTATACAAGTGTCTATGTAATAAAAGTCTCACAGGATTTAAAACGCAATAGCATCCTGAAACTAATTTACATTTATGTTGTGTGTACTATATTCATTCATTAGTCTAATTTCATCAATAGCTATGTGAGTTGTATTTTCTACAAAACTAAAAAAAAAAACCAAAAAACCCCACATGTCACCATATACACACAGCCTTTGATATACAATGGAACTGGGTTGCATGAATGTGTTTTCAAGTTGTAACTTGAAAAATTGGGTTATTTTTTTTTGTAGTAATTATGATTAGGTTTACTATGTGGTACAGAAGAGCGTCTTTAGCCCGAATGTGGCTATAATTATTATAAACCCTGTAGCCACTCTGCAATACTATTTATTCAAATTCCTACACTGTGCAAGGAACTGAATTTCTCCAGCTGTAAAGCAATATAAAGTCTCCTGTCTTCAAAAAAAAAAAAAAATGTCTCCTGTCTTCTAAGATGTGATCATTCTATGTGCTGTACTCTCTCTTTGATATCCTTAGAAAGAGTCTGATGGGAAATGTGAAAGTCACCGTACTCACTGTGAGTAGGAGAAAACACACTGTCTCCCGACTCTAGTATCCTGATATAGGAAAGGAAGGGCTGCTTGGGGCCAGACTGCATGGGCAGAGGCTGTGTACAGGTTATATTGAACAAGAATAATGCAATATCTACCTCAACAGACTTCACTGAATTTCTCTCCATTAAATTAACTAGATTTCTGAGTAAATAAAGCACATGTATTCATTTATTTACTTGTTTTGGCATCATGTAAATAAGGCTGCAATCAACTAAATGATTAAATTGAACAAAGGAGCAATTTTGGTTATGATGAGAAATCTCTGGATCATCTTACCCTGTGATAGATTTTACTATGGCTTGAATCTTTGTGAATCTATGTTGAAATCCTAAGCCCCAATGGCAAGATATTAGAAGATGAGGCCTCTGGGGCATCATTAGGTCATGAGGGCACCATTTATTGAATACAGGATTCTTTCCCCAGTGTATGTTATTGTACACAAGAGATGACATGAAAAATAGCACCCAGAAAGAAAACGTGGTTCCTGAAAGTCAAGATTCTATCCAGCAGCTGGGAGACTGGATGGACCACTGCCAGGCAGCCTCCTGGATAGGGTCACTAGGGTATGAGACACCCTTTGGATTCCTAGTATTTCTGGAACCTTCCAGGAGAATGAATGAACTCCTGAATTAGAAGATAGTGATATTAGAAACTAAACTGGGTTATACTTTCTTTTTTGCCAACATTCATCACTCTTAATTACCTCCCTATATGTATATTATCTCATTATGTTATGGCTCTTTCTGTGAAAATAAAGCAAATTTTTCCATAATGTGAGCAAGAAGAGATTGATAGAGAATTAATAACTCCTCTGGAGAGTCTCTATGAATTTATATACTATATTTATTTTTACAAAGTATCAAGTCTGTGTAGGTACATTTTCATTGTGGCCTAATATTTAAAACATAAAGAATCACAGTGTGATTAGCATCTAATCCATTAAAATTCATCGTCGTAAATTAATTTAAAATTATAAACAGGTTGAAAAAAACACAGAAGTTACTTAATTTCCTGTGTATTATATTACCTATGGGACTGTTATTAAAAAATGTTCTGGCTCTTTCAATGTTTGTAATATAGCTATAATTTAATTATCTTTTCCCTTTTGATAGGTGAGTAGAAATATCAAAATATAATCATTTGTCTGTAGTTTTCCAGCACATTACCAAGAGAAAATATTACATGATAACAGTTAATGTGACATGGGACTGAATACATATTACTCCCCCTTCTATGGACTTCACACATAATTATTCCTTTAATCTTTATAAAAACATGATGATATAACAGATGGGATTATGTATGAGTAAATTGAAGTGCCAGATTTCCTGTATAATTGATTTCAACTTTCTCAATTTTTAAATGCAGATGTTGGAGTGTGGACTTGAATACACCAGGCCATATTATCATGTGACCAACTTGACTGACCTATGTTGTATCCCTGCCTTTTTAGTCATAACTTGATACTTTGGCCTCTAGATAAGATTCTGTAGCTATGTGCATTAGGAGTCAAAAAGTATATTAATTACATAAATCTGATAAAAGTCAAATGATTTATTTCCAAAAGTTTGTATAAAATGATATAAAAAGAATAGTGATGTTTTTGCTTTCAATAGCCAACAGGTGTGTCATCATTGGTAGTGAATCCTGTTAAAGTCCTCTCTTTCTCCCAGAAAACTAGTGAACTATACTCTTTTAGATACCAAATTTTGAAACCATAATGGAACATGGATTAAAGAACATGATGTTGTCCATTTAAAGCTAATAGACACTTTGAAAGGTAGAGACCTTTGTGTGAATTTTAATTCCATTTCAATTTTTTGGAAATTGTTTTCCTTCAGTATATTTTACAGGGTTATTGTAACTTCGATTAGTAATAAAGGTGGTCTATTCAAATTACACAGCAATCTCCCAAACTAGATGTGTAAAGGAAAAGAATAATGGATTCCCTCCATCACTTAATTACTTATCTGATTAAATTGTTAACTAATTTAGATACGAGCATCCTTTACAACAGATTATGTTTTCTTTAGTAAGTATTCTGCCATTCAGTGTTGCAAAAAACTGAAACAGAATTTGAGCTTAATACAATTTCTATACATTGTTTTCCAGTTTCCATTTAAACTGAGAGATCCTAATTGAACATAGGAAGCACCACACTAGGTAGTTCATCCTCTCACTGTCTAGTTCACCCGCTCAATGTCTAGTCTACCCTCTCACTATCTAGCTCACCCTCCCACTGTCTAGCTCACCCTCCCACTGTCTAGTTCACCCTCCCACTGTCTAGTTCATCCTCCCACTGTCTAGTTCACACTCCCACTGTCTAGTTCACCCTCCCACTGTCTAGTTCATCCTCTCACTGTGTAGTTCACCCTCCCACTGTCTAGTTCACCCTTTCATTGTCTAGTTCACACTCCCACTGTCTAGTTCATCCTCTCACTGTCTAGTTCACCCTCCCACTGTCTAGTTCACCCTCTCACTGTCTAGTTCACACTCCCACTGTCTAGTTCTTCCTCTTACTGTCTAGTTCATCCTCTCACTGTCTAGTTCATTCTCTCACTGTCTAGTTCACCCTCTCACTGGCTAGTTTACACTCTCACTGTCTAGTTCACCCTTCCACTGTCCAGGTCATTCTCTCACTGTCTAGTTCATCCTCCCACTGTCTAGTTCATCCTCTCACTGTCTAGTTCACCCTCTCACTGTCTAGTCCAACCTCTCACCCTCTAGTTCACACTCCCACTGTCTAGTTCATCCTCTCACTGTCAAGTTCATCCTCTGTCTACTTCACCCTCCTACTGTCTAATTCACCTTCGCATTGTCTAGTTCATCCTCTCACTGTCTAGTTCACCCTCTCAATGGCTAGTTTACACTCTCACTGTCTAGTTCACCCTTCCACTGTCCAGGTCATTCTCTCACTGTCTAGTTCACCCTCCCACTGTCTAGTCCATCCTCTCACTGTCAAGTTCATCTTCTGTCTACTTAACCCTCCTACTGTCTAGTTCACCCTCCCACTGTCTAGTTTTTCCTCCCACTGTCTAGTTCACATTCTCACTGTCTAGTTCACCCTCTCACTGTGGAGTTCGCCCTCTCACAGTTTAGTTCATCCTGTCAGTTTATAGTTCATCCTCCCACTGTCTAATTCACCCTCCCACTGTCTAGTTTCTCCTCTCACTGTCTAGTTCATCTTCTGTGTCTAGTTCATCCTCCCACTCTCTAGTTCACCCTCTCACTGTTTAGTTCACCCTCCCACTGTCGAGTTCATCCTCTCACCTTTTATCTCACCCTCTCACTGTCTAGGTCATCCTCTCACTGTCTACTTTACCCTCTCACTGTCTAGTTCACTCTGCCACTCTCTGTTTCACCCTCTCACTGTCTAGTTCACCCTCTCACTGTCTAGTTCATCCTCTCACTGTCTAGTTCACCTGCCCACTGTCTAGTTCATCCTCTCACTGTCTAGTTCACCCACTGACTATCTAGTTCACCTGCTCATTGTCTAGGTCATCCTCTCACTGTCTAGTTCACTCGCTCACTGATTACTTCATTCACTTACTGTCTAGTTCATCCTCTCATTCAATATGTGAATAAAACAAATTCAAGTCCAACTTTTGAATTTATTCATAGGTGTATATGTACTCGAGAAACAACAACCAAAAAATGGAGAAATAGCTCTTGAATTTTTGTTGAATCTGAAAAAAGCCCTGTATTGATATGAATTTTAACAAGGAATGTATTAGCATTCTTAAAGTTCCTGAATCAACTGGCTTTGTGCAGGTTTTCTTCTCCTCCATCCTGGAGAGCAATCCCCAGGGCTCTTCCAGTGCCTATTACACCAGCCTATCATGAGTGAATCTTCTGAAGCTCCCTATGGCAGCCTCTCACTTTTCCCCACTGCATTATTGGTGAGGAGTTCCTGGCTCAAGACATCAACAGAACAAGGCTCCCCTCACATATTGTTTTTTATCCCTAACCTATATAAGCCTTTTCTCAGAGTAATTGAAAGCTCACTGGATAATAGAGGCAATAACAAATGGTTTGCTTCTGACTAGAGGATTGTAGACACTATCACTGGCTTCAAATGAGGATTCAAGGTGACAGACAGGATGCTACTGAAATAACTGTTGCACCACTAGGATTTACAGTGATGACAAAAACATGCTAGCCATCTAATAAAATACAAACTATCGATATTTTTAATTATAAGCCCTCTCAATTTCTTCAAAGATTGGAAATATTATTGTGAAAAATTTTGAGAGTTTAGAAAAAGATTTGTTGAACACAATACATAAAGGCTAACCCATGAAGGTAATGAATTTTTGACCATTAACATTATAATTACATGCAAGTAAAAATTCAACCATACTAATTTAAAGAATCCAATAGCTGCTTGGGAGTAGATATTGAATTAGATAGGCCTTTTATAAAACAAGGAATAATATGAAATAGAAAATTTCTAAAACATATGCAGCAGTCTTGCAAATACATGCAGTTATTTATCACATTATCTACAAGATCACAAGGAGAATCAGTGGTATTTCATAACTGGATCCTACAAATTGAAAATACATTTTAAAATATTATATACTGATAAAATGTTAGTAAGGCTTAGAAGAATTAACATATAATTTTGAGACACCCATATTCCAAACTTTTATGTTGTTTTTCCCACTACTTCCAAATATATTACACCTTCAGTTTATGGATAGCAAGGTAAGAATCCCAAATTGTAACCCTCCTTCACAAACTCACAGCCCTCCAGCATGTTTGAAGAGCAAAACTTATGTCAATTGATTTTTATACTAGAAAAAACAGTCTCTGAAGACTCTTCCAACTTTTAATATGCAATGTTATAAAGATTTTGAACATATATAAAAATGCCGAATAAAGCATAACTAAGTACTACTTAAGGAAATTTAGTCTTATTTGCATTTGCAATTGCAGAGCTATAGTGACGTCTTATTTGCAGATACCTTTAGTTATGCTGGCTACTCTACATTATATAAAGTTATAGAGAGAGGCCTGAACTGTGATTGTGTAGACAGTGTAACAAATATTACAATACTTTATTCTTACAGCATGACTTGTGAAGTGCTACATTTTTAAAGGTGATTGGACTGTATTAGACATATACTAGTAATTTTATATTAGTGGAAATATAAAGTACCATCAAGTACTTTCTTATTCTATAAGTAGTACATTGGTCCTATTTCTTTTTTTAGAAAAATGTTTCTTTGGGGTATTTTTTAATGTTTTTTTATATGTATGGCAAAGATAGGAAGAATTTTGAGTTTTGTTTGAAATATTTTGTTTTGACAACAAAATAAAAAGGAACACAACAAAATGTAAACAAAGCATTACCAAATTTTCACTTAAAAACCTTCAGAGAGTCCAATAGTCTTAGGCTATGCTATCAGGACATTGAGGCACACATTGGAAGGGCCTCATGGACGGCAACACAGGCTACATAGCAGAGGATGAGTTATATTTTACACCACTTAACAGAAGGCCCTATTTGGTGCTGCTGCACATCCTCTATAAAGATATCTTCCATATTTACAAAGGCAAGAAAAAAAGTGGTCTAATTTTCTGTATAGCAATTCTGATTCATTTAGCATGAGTCTCAGTTTGTAACTTGCCCAAATACAACCATATGTATTTTTTTTTATTATATTACAGTCTGATTTTGAAGAATTTGGAAAGTAGACTACTATTTGGGAAAGAAAATAAGTCTCATTATTTTCCCAGATAATTATAAGAAGTTAGAATAAAGGGGTCTTTGAGAAAGAAAAACAATTCTTTAAAAAAAAAATTATGGTTTGACTAATGCTGATAAAATTCTCTCTCCCATTCCTCACTGAGCTGGAGAACATATTTATTAAATGTGGAAGAATAAGGCACCCTTGGGTCCTGTCCAATCTTCATACCAACCCAGTCCTACAAAACCTGTCACTGGCCTTAAGGGAAGAAGCATATACCTAAGACTCTTAAATTAAAAACAAAGGATTCTGTGCTTTCAGAGTATCAAAACCCAGCACTCTAACACCTGCTGTAACTTAATGTTTGTTGCATTGAAATTTTAAAAATTGGTAGCAAAAAATAGAAGATGTATACCAACAGGAAAGGAACATAAATGATGGTTGATGGCATAAAGTCAGTGGTGTCCCAGAAAAGAGTTTCTATCAAAATGTTAATTTTACCTCAGTTTCAGATTCATTAGTAATTCTATCTATAACATGCATAAATATTTGTAATATCCTAGACTGTACAATCAAATGATACACTTGAAATTTGTCATAGTTTTAATATATAACATCCAAATTAAAAAAAAAAAAAGAAAGTTTGCTCATAGAGTGACTTTGGGATTTTCATAAGAGGGATGCATTCTCAAAATGTATCTTGATACATTCATTTTTTATTTATTTCCTATGGTGACAAAAACAACTATTCTTCTAGAAAAACTCTGTTTGACATGAGTATAATACTCACGGTAATTAATTAAGTAAACTGTAAGAAGCCTGCATGGTGGTGTGTGCCTGTAATCCTAGCTACTTGGGAGGCTAAAGGGGGAGGATTGCTGGAGTCCAGGGGTTTGAGGCTATCCTGGTGCAATGACCATTCCTGTGAGTAACCACTGCCTTATTCAACCTGGGTGACATAGTGAGACTATATCTCTAAAAGTGTTTGTTTGTTTTTGTTTTTTTAACCTTAAGAAGAAAAAAATACTTTGCAGAAAGACCCAAATTGGTAGAATTGAACACTCCATAAAATAAGGTTGAGAAAAAAATTGTAAATAAATAGGAAGAATTTTGTCCACTTTTAATTTGCAATTCTGGGAAAATTCTTGCTATGTATTGTGGTACATCACCAGTTAGGAATGATGCAAGAGCACTAATTTTATAATAAGTTGCTACCTCACTTTCTAGTTTTATTATATTCAAAGCATTTTATCAACTACAGAACAATAATTTAGTTTTATTATATTCAAAGCATTTTATCAACTACAGAACAATAAATTCATGGATTTGATGTTGTCTTGCCTGAAGACTCAATTATCATCTTGTAACATTTATCAACAAAGTATATGAACATTTTTCAGGAAAGAAAACTACTCTGGGGATTAAAAACTACTGCTAGCTAGTGCTCCGTTCATTACTATGGCATGGCCATCGGACAGCATTTCTACTCCTAAGTTATTAAACTAATGCCCTTTTGAATAATAGTATCATCCATTGTATCAGAGTTACAATGATTTGATTTTCTAATATTTAGTGAGCATCTCTATCAGTGGCTTTGAAAAGTTAAAATAAATTTTCTCCTTTAATTATGTGAATATTGAAGTTTTCTTTTCTTTTGAGAGAGAGATGGAAGTTAAAAAAAAAAGTTTTGAGGAATAGCACAGTGAATGAAGTCTACTGTTTTCCGTCTTTCCCTGCCTCCCTCCCTCCCTCCTTCTCTGTATGCATTTCCATCTCTTTCATACACACACTTTCTGGCTTTTTCAAGCTATTTAGAGATAAGATAAAGTTGAGTTGTGGAAAAATAATAATTTGAAGAATACATATTAATATGCATGAAATAAGTGCAATTCTATTTATAAATATAACAATACAACATTAGCATAATGTTAAAGACACCTTTAAATTTTTGATGTTATTCATAAGATTGGTTGTTTTCCTTTTTAAAATTTCAGATTAATATGAAGGTATAAATGATTAGGTTACATGGTTGCTTTCTTTCTTTCTTTGTGAGACAGGGTCTCACTTTGTCACCCTCAGTAGAGTGCTGTGGCATCACAGCTCATAGCAACCTCAAACTCTTGGGCTTAAGCAATTCCTTTGCCTCAGCCTCCCAAGTAGCCGGGACTACAGGCACCCACTACAATGCCTGGCTAACTTTTGGTTGCAGTTGCCATTGATGTTTGGCAGGCCCAGGCTGGATTCGAACCCAGGCCAGAATCAAAACCGCCAACTCCTGTGTATGTTGCTGCTGAGCTACAGGCACTGAGACCTTTTGTTTTCTTACTAATTATTAGAAGTCATTGGTATACCTGAGGTATCTTCAATCAAAGGTAAATTAGTAAAATTATATTTTAAAGAATACTATAAAAGATTAATAGTAGAACCTTTAGTCTCTTTCTGCCTCTTATTGACATTTAATTTGTTGGTTTAAAAAAAAAAAACTTTGCAGACACCAGCGTTTTTAGCATTGTAAAAATATGAAATCAAGAATGGTTAAAGGCTATGATGGGAAACATTTTCAAAGAAAGTGTGAAAAAAATTGTTCTCTTCTGATTAATTTGGGATTTGGGATTATTCTCAGATTCTTTTCTTAATTACTCTTCAATCTTTACTCCTTTCCATACTTTTCACTGGGAAATGAATAAAATGCAGAAAAAGCACATGATATAAACCAAAGAATCTGCCAAGATTTTATGCTATAGAAACAGCAAACTAGTCTAAATTGCACTTAACCCCTAAGATGACACAAAAATCACTGACTTGCTTCCAACTCCTTAACAGAAAGATTATCAACACAAATCATTATTATAATGAGTTCAGACATTAGAATTTTGAATCTTTACTCTGGAGGAAAATTCCTCATCTTATAGAAGTAAATTAATGCTTTAAGTTGAATTTCCTAGGATTTTGTATTATTAAATCTCAAATGGAATTTTTTATGGAGATATTTGCCCCAAGTAATCTGATAAATCATTATGATAACTTTTAACAAACACGTATTAACATCCAATTTATTGTGTGTTTGTGTGTGTGAGAGAGACAGAGTCAGTCTCACTTAGTTGCCCTTAGTAGAGTGCTATGGTGTCACAGCTCACAGCAACCTCAAACCCTTGGGCTCAAGTGATCCTCTTGCCTCAGACTTCCATGTACCTGGGACTACAGGTGCCACAACATCAGGCTATTTTTTTTTTTTTTAAGATATGGGGTATTGCCCCTGTTCAGGCTAGTCTTGAACGCCTGAGCTCAGGGAGTCCTCCCAACACAGCCTACCAGAGTGCTAAGATTACTGGCGTGAAACTCCACACCTGGCCCTATCCAGTTTAAAAATACTTGAGTTTTTGTATCATTTAGAATTACTTGCTTTCACAATCAATATTCTATTTTTTTACTTCCACAATTTTTCCTTTATCTATTGCCTCTTATTACAGGTTCCTATTCTTGCCCGTGACTCTTGAAATTTTCAATCTAATTTCACTTACAGCCTAGTTTTCTCTTGATGTCAGTGGCCAGTGCTTTCTAGGACCACTCACTGCTCAAAGGCAGGTCTCCACGGTACACGCTTCACACACCTCAACTCCAGGAAGCTCCACTCTGTGTTCCATCTCTACTCAGCTCCCGGGTGTCCTCATGGTACTATGCTATCATCGACCACGTGTTCTCTTGTTTTATGGCTATTTTTACAAATATGTCACTTACCTGCTGGATTGTAATCACATTGAATATGTCAAGATAAATCCCACCGTACAGTCCCATGTCACTTATAGACACTGGATTTTTTAAACCATCTAGGAAGCACTGATGTTGGAAATCAAGAAAACTTGCCATCTCACTGAGCTCACTACAAATTTCCCCAAATCTTATCCACATCCGAGAGATGTGCATGTTAGCTGAATCCGTATGTCTAAGTGGTTCCAGATGAGTGACTGTGGGTCCATAGGGATGGCCTCCTGTCCAGGGTGGGTTCCTGCCTTACACAGGGAATAAGTATATAAGTCAGTATGCAAATTGTTTTTATTAATCTTCCTTAAATGTATGTATAGCTCACTTTTATTCAATTGTTCAATATTAGAAGTATTTTGGTGTTTATTGAGAAGTATGATGATGTTTTTGTTATCAAAAAAAAATGCCACAGGAACTTATTCCTATTTATTTTAATTAGTCACTGGGAAAATAGGTTTCATTACATATTGTTTCACTTAAAGTCAGTTTCTAAGAACCTACTGGGGATGTTAAGTGAGGACTTACTGTTTAGTGGGTTAGGAATAAAATACATTATGAAGGCAGAAACTTTTCACAATAAACTGCAGAATCAAAAAAGGTCTGCTATCCAAGCAAAAGGAAATCTTTGAGTTTGGACTGGACTCTGAAAATCTGTAGCCAGGCTATAGCCCTAGGAAGAACACGCACCTCAGGCATCCTCTGTTATTAAATCTTAGATAACGTCCAGCCATAAAATTGACTCCAGAGTGGGAAAACACTTGGGAATCAAGCAGAAGCTAGTGCAAAAAAGCATTCGAGAAAAATATTTTCAACACAGTCATACATACATAAGGCTCAGTAAAGATAAACTTTATAATCGAAACTATAAATTACACTATGAGCAAGCGATCACAGACAATAAACACACACTCAACAGAAAGATTCAAACCACAAGCATTTCAGAGAACAGAATTTTTCTTTTCTCTTTTAAATAGATGTCTTCAAAATTATTAATGAGACAAGAGATTTGGAGGCAAGAGAAAGAAAGCACTGTTAATATAACAATAGCAACCAGACTGTAAATGAGTAGATAATATTCAAAATGTAAATGGCTGAATTTACTTCAGTTTTAATAAAATACAGCAGAATATCTGTGTATTGAGCACCGAGGGACTGTAACAAACTGGTCAACATACAGAGGTGGTCAACATAAGGAACTGGGCCCACTGTATGGACACATACGTAAGGTGCATGTCCAGTCTATGGAAGTAAGGTCAGCTCATACAGGGAGGGGGTCAATTAAGTAATTAAGGAGGTTCTACTGGATATGAATTCTCAGTGATGAGTCCTGAGGCAGATAAATAACATAAGTACTTATCAAGCACATTGGTGAAATTGCAGAAGATTGAAGACAAAAAGAAAAAAAAAAAAAAACTTCCTAAAAGTAAGTAGAGAGGTAAAGGCAAGGAAAAGCACAGAGAAACAATGATCCCAACTGCAAGTTTCTCACTGGCCATATTAGAAAACCTAGGATGATACAAGATCCTCAAAGCACACTGAGAAAGTAATTGTCAGCCTGGCAGTTTTTTTCATATGCACATAGCTTGACATCATTTAGAAAATATTCAGTAGTATATAAAACAACATATGCCTACATGTTATAGGATATAGCATCCAAATTTGAGATGTTCATTAGCTCTTCAGAGGTTATGAGAAGAAAGAAATTGTAGGGATGGGTCTGTAGGAAGTTTCAGCTGTATTCTTAATGAATTGTTATGTCAAAAAAATATAAACACGTCCCCTTCCCCACCCCCTCCCCATATTCTTGGGGTAGAATTAAGTTGTATCTTTTGTTTGAGAGCTATAGATTAGTTTCATAAAAGGGCTGTGTACATTGGATAATTGTATCCCATTCCTGAGATACTTTGGTAAGAAGCACATTTTCCAGTTCCATCCATGTAACCATGAAGGAAGTATTTCAAATTGTATATGAAAAGAGTACAATGTACCCCATGTTTGCATTAATGTCTACAGCTATCAATTAATTAAAAAAATATATAAACACGGCTGAGTATGGGGGTTCAAGCCCATAATCCTAGCACCTTTGGTGGATAGGACAGAATTGCTTGAGACCTGGAATTCCAGACTAGTCTGAGCAAAAGTGAGACCCTACCTGAAACAAAGGAAAGAAAGAAAAATCAGCCTGGTGTGGTGTGTGACTGTACTCCAGAGGCTGAGGCAGGATGGTTGTTTGAGGCCCAGAATTTGAGGCTGTGTAAGTTAGGATGATATTACTGCACTCTAGTCCAGGCAACACAGTGAGACTCTGTCTCAAATAACTATATCAATGTTTAAAAATGCAGCCAAATATTACATTTCAACAGAGCTAGTTGTAGATGGCTATTTGTGATACTTTAATGTTCACTTTATAGGTTTACAATACTTCTAAGTATTAAAAGAAAAAGAATACTGTTATTGTTGTTTTAAAAAGCACCTACAACTAAACTCATTTGAAAGCAAGTTCATTTTTTGGCCGAAGTATCTATATAGATGTGGTTGTTCAAATTTACTTCCCAACTCTGTAGCAATACGAAAACCCTCTCCCCCAACCTAAAGTCAGCTGATTTATTTGCAGAACTCAGCAGTGCATCATGTAGTCAGCAACCTCTTAGCTCTGTTCTGCAATATAAGCACCCCAGGAGACCAGCCATTGCTCTGCTTCTCTCCAGATTAGGTCTGGAGCGCCTGAAGCGTTCATGGGTGAAATGGACACATACAGAGGCTCTCCTTGGCTTAGTTTAATGTTTCATTTGGTGCCAAAAAGTATTATACTTTCATTTCACTTACATTCTTCTTCTATTTGTGCATGAGTGAAAAATCTATTAAATGTCAAAGAAGATCACTGAAAAGAAACTAATATTCCTCAAAATAAAATTTATTTTTACCGTAATTCACCAACGTTTTTTTCTTCTACTGCATTTTGATTGAATTCCAGTCACAGTACGGTTCAACTTATCTTTTGCAGTGCCAAATATTTATATATAGCAATCACTCAACTTTCTGTGAACTAATTCCACATGTGTAGTTATATATAAGTCAGTGGAAATGAACCCCTCCAGTCTCACATTCAGTGTGTTAATAATTTATTATTTTATGCTCAATCTGATTTTCCTATAATTTTTTAATATTCGTAGTACCACACGTGCTTCTTAGCATGGACGAGGCAATTATTCTTGCAGGGGAAGTTAAACTGGTGTGATTCTCCAGTGGGAACTCTAAGCAGAGTTTATTTAAATCCCCTGTGAGGTGGCTGACCATTTACAGGCTCATCTCAACGAGTGGAGTGTGCTTATTTCATACCTCTTAATCCTCTTCTCTAAAAACTCTTCTTGTTCTCACACCTCTTCTGCTGTTTGCTAGAAATAGTAGCTACCAATACAGTCTTGACTAAGTAATCTGCAGTGAGTGTAAAGTTAGAATATAATGATGCTTAAACTATTGCCTAACATCATGCAGATGACCTTGTACCCTGGGAAATTTGCAATGCCTTAATTTTGGTTTTATATAATCACAATTGTTTTGTAGGACAAGGCTTCTATAAAGCCTTCAAATAATCCACGGAGGTCACTTAGCTCAGTGTTTGGCATGTACTTTTGGTGTAATAAATGTTAAGTTAGAAGCAGCAGCACTGGTGATGGTGATGCTTCTATTAATAGTTGTAGTGGAGTGGGTGCTAGTAGCAGCTGTGGTATTGGAAAGAGTATTTGCTATTGTTTTAATAGTAATGTTTATTTTACAATATAAATAATTGTATAACAAACTGCCTCATGGCACACAAGTATTTTTGTTGTTGCTTTACTTTTTACAATTCAAATTATTCTAAGACTCTTCTTTCAAACATTTTCCTTTGAAATGAATAGAAATCAAGAAATAGGCCATCCTTATTAAAGAATAAAGCTTAGCTCTGAGAATATAGCAGTTTATTTTCACTGACATTGAGTAGACTCTCATGTCATCTCAACAGTCCCTAGATATGCTTGCCCTTTGCCTAACCAAAAACTAGTTTCCGAGACTTTGAAATTTTTATATTATTTAATTTTAATTAATAAAAAATCAATTCTTCACCATATAAAAATGTACTGGAGGACTACCATGAAAAGTATGAACAATAGTATATGTATGTATGCATGTATGTGTCTATATATGTGTCTCTCTCTTCTATACATACGGATGTACAACTATTATTTCATTCTCATTACATGAAAAGGAAATGAGAAACAAATGCATTTAATAATTAATAATTTTTTTTAAATAGCAACTTTTTTGTCAAATATAGCTCTCGATAAACCAGTTTCTTTTTAGAAGTCAAAAACGCTCGTCTGTTCATTTTCCTTCTCTTGTTCAAGTTAATTTCCCAGGAAGGTAAAACCTCTTTCATATTTCACTGCCTTTTAAATTGTATAATAAAGAGTTAATTTGAATTTTATGTCAGAGTAGTTTTTTTTTTTCTTTTGCAAGGGATCTGGCATTAACATGAATGGTCATTGTAAAGGATCTTTCTTCAAAGAACCACACAAAGGAAATATTTTTCAAGCCTTTGACTAAGATTTTGAGATGAAATTATTTGCATTCCCATTAGGACATCTTTTCTCAAATGAATAGATCAGTGTCTTAGATTGTTCAAAGGCCATCTGGAGATGTTCCTTTGTGTACTGTGTCTGTGGAAGGCCCAGGAAAATGCAGTGCCTAGACTGGGAAGTTGTCCCTTGAGTCTTGTACTCCATCATATTATGTTCTGCTAATGTTGACACAAATGAAATTCATCTCCTATTTCTAGTCATCTATAAAGTATTATCAACATGCAGAGCTGATAGCTATATCAATATGATAGTTTTGGTTTGCAAATTATAACTGAGAGTTGGGGATATGTTTCCCTAAATTTCCACAATTTAAACTATAAGGAGGAATATTTCGCTTGCAAAAAGAAAAAAAAAAGAGCAAAACAAAGGCTTTCTGTTCAATATTGAAACTATTAAGGTTTTTGCATGAGTTTAAAAATAGTATGACATATCCAAGATTGCATTTGAATTTTTCTGCATATACATGTCTGTTATACAGAGATGGTGATAGAAATCAGTAACAGACATTTATTACAAGAATAGATATATCAGCCCAGGTACTTTTGACAGGATGACTTGAGTTTGGGGATGCAACTTGAGAATTAAGGCAGTTCACATGGAATTAATCACCAGAGAAGAGTGAGATGCCCAACACAGCATCTGCACACAAATATCACTAAAAGTTTTAGCAAATTACAAAATAAAACACTTAAAATAACTGTAGTTTTGTAGTCTGGAAAAATATTTCTTTCTAATGGGAAACTGTATGCCACAGAATCATGAAAATTTGACACCAGAGGCAAATAGGACAGTTATCTATTCCAATGCTGTCATTTTACATAGAGGAAAATTGAATGTCAGAAAGAATAAGTGACTTTTTGATAAAAAATAAAATCATACACACACACACACACACACATATATGCACAACCATAATGAAAAGTAGAAATTGCATATTCCTCACGTTTGGGAACATGTGCTTCAATTTGTATTAAAACTTTGTTCTATCTACTTAACTTCCTTTTATATGATATATATATATATAAACACTCATATTTACATATTTTCAGACTACTTTTCTGCTTTCACAAAAATATTAACATTTGAAATGCAATCTGTCTAGGTCTTTTATAGAAATATTTTTTCTTCCATTGCTCATCTAGGGCACAGGTTCTTTTCGCCTCTCTATTATCATTTTGATTTAAATCCTTCGCTGTCTTGGATTGACTGGTTCTGATAAACTATTCCTATTTCATCGTCCTGTGTTTGGCTCTGATGATCCACAGTAATTTTGTAGCCTTTGCGGCCGCACCACCTCTGAGGTCTGTGTAATGAGGTATGCAGCGCATTCATTTTTTTCCCCTTTATGGTTCAATCCTAAAGTATAATGTGGGAAGTGAGATTGGTATTTTGTTTGTTAGGAAACCCATAGAAGTCACATTAATAGCACACTGCTTTATAAACTGTCACTGTCACAGGAAAATTTGAGGGTAATTGTCCTATGTAATTAATTCCTCCCTCCCTTTAATAACAAAGCGATTACTTTAAAATATGAGTAAGTATGCTTACACATTCTATAACCAGCCCGTATAAAGTGAACCCTATGACATTATTGAATATTCATGATAAAAATATAACAGGCACGTTTATATAGCTTGCTATTATACATAGTATGCACAAATACTAAATATTAAAGCTTGTTACCACTGGCCTTCATCTCTCCTGACACACCAGCGAGACTTTGCTCTTATAATTGGCATACTGATGTTAAGTAGAAATGCTCTAACTGAAAGTCTGTTCTAACACTGGGAATGTAGAAAAAGTAATCTTTCATCAAAAAAGGAAGTTGCCAAGCATTTACAGCTCTTACATGGAAGACTGGTAAAATTTTTAGCCTGTGAAATGCATATTGGAGTATAAAAATCAATCAATCAATTTTCAGAGCTCTGTTGAAATTTTCAGTTGAGTTCTGGACAACATTAAAGGCAGACCCATACCTTAACACCTCATTTACCCTCAGATGAGTTATCTGGCAGCATCAGTATCAAGAACACAACTGAGGACACACGAAGAGAACAGATAACACTTCTTGAGCATTTAATATGTACCATAACTTTAAATATATGGGGGGGGGCAACAAAGCTATACACATTTATAAAAGGAATGTCTGTACTAAAATCGTAATACCATATTGCCAGGGTACATGTCAAATCTCTTAGGTAAAGAATATAAATCTTAACACAATAATTAAGTGAGGTGAAGGTTATGTTAACCAGCTTGATGCAAGCATTCCAAATTGTATATAAAATCAGCACATTGTCCCCTATAAATGCATTAATGTATACAGTTATGATTTAATAAAAGCAAAAAAATGAAATTGTAGTACTCAAGTCATGTTTGATTTCCTCAATTACAAGGGGTGCTCAAACAGGACTTATACTCTTCTTTAGTTATCATTATATATTGACTGTGTTAAATTGAAGCCTCACAAGAACCATTTGGATAAATACAGTGGTTAAGAATAAATCATAGGAATTAAACAATTTGTCCATAAACATAATGACTTGTGTAGTTAAGACTTAATCCCAGGTATCTCTACTCCAATACTTATGTGCAATTACTACTGCAAAATGTATAAAAAAAATTAATCCCCTTCAAACACGCACATATACCATATATGCATAAAATAAAGTATAACTTGTTCAATCAGAATAGGATTCACAAATTCCCCTGTACAAAATGTTTGTCATTTCCACATGAGATCTCTGACTCTGCCTAGCCTTCTTTCCTCATCCTCTAACATGCTCCCCTCATTCTTTTTTTTTAGTTTTTTTATATAATTTATTATTAAAGATAGAGTCTCACTCTACTGCTCAGGATGGAGTAGAGTGGTGTGATCACAGGTCACTGCAATCTCAGACTCCTGGACTTAAGACATATTCTGGCTTCAGCCTTCTGAGCAGCTAGCACTACGCAAATACATTATGGTGTTCAACTAATTTATACTTTTTGCAGGGATAGGGTCTCATTTCGTTGCCCAGTTTTATCTCAAACTCCTGGGCTCAATCTTTCCTTCTTCCTTGGCCATCTAAAGGGTTGGAATTAAAGACACGAGACACCATGCCAGGCCCCACTCTCCTCTTTACAATACATACTTTAAATTACAGGCAAGCAAATCTTGCAATGTTTTTGATTGCAACAAAAAAAATGGCTTCCAACTATTGCAAAGATTATTTTTACCTTTGATAAGATTTATCAGAGTGAGAAAGCAAAAATGTCAACTGATCTAAAAATTATTTAGCAAATAAAAAAAAGGAAGAAATCATGTAGCATTGTACCTCTATAGGAAAGCAAAGAGATAGGAGAGATAAAAGGTAGGGAAAAGAAATGCCTGGGTCACGGAGTTGCTTTCTCACACTTCACGTGCAGAGTCAGTTCCACTTTCTCTCCTGTCTAACGTTATTTAATGGTAGACAGGATTGCTGGTATTCAGCTCTTGATGGGGTTCAGAGTTGACATTAGGTTTCAACATAGGGACCCAGACCAACATGATTAAAATTTAGGAAGCAAGAAAGTGGAGTCATGGTATTGGTCATTTATTAACAACCTTGAGTAATCATTGGTACCTCTCTTTTTCACAAACCTCTCATCAAATCTATGAACAAATGTCATTCATTTTGAATATACCTCTACAATCCAGAAATCTCTCACCACAACCACTCAGCCACTGTGGTTCAAGGCAGCATTACTTTTCTTTGGGTTTATTGCGGTAGCCTCCTAACTGTTCACCTTCTTTTTTCTTGTCCTATATTTTTAATACAACAACTGCCAAGTTGAGTTCCTTTTTTAATACACAAATCAGATCATTATCTCTTCTGCTTAAAGCTCTCTGATACTTCCTATCTTAGAATAGAATCTAAAATCACTAAAGCTCTATATATGTCCAGAATGTCTGTTACTTTGATGATCTCATATCCTTTTTCTTCCATATTACTTTAGCCAACTTGCTGTCTCTAGATCACCCATGTTAGCTTCTCATCTTATGCAAAGTACCATAGTAGCTATTCTTATGTCCCCATTTATTTCCTTACTTCTGTGTGTCTGCTTTCTGTTTTTCAGACTTCCAAATTTATTTTTCTTATTTGTCATGCTAATACTAGTTTGTCTGATATTTCCATTCCTTTCGTCTTTTCCTTTGCAATCTGTTCTCACATTGTATTCCCTGGGTAAAATCACTGTATCTTTCCATGGACAACTCAGATAGCATACAGTCATAACCCATCAGATCTTCATCAGACTTACTTTCTCTATTCAAACTCACTCTTTGTTTTCCAGCCTCCAATTTAGAACATTTATTCTTTTATTCTCTTGTACATTCCTTTTCTTCCTCCTACAGATACTTCCTGTTTCCTTTGCACTTGAACTCCCAAAACCTCACAGAATCTCTAGACCTTATATATTCCCAGAAAACACGAACAGAATATACTTATCATTGAACTACATTTTTTGTTTTGTATTTTATTAGCCTGATATTTAATACATTTGGAACTAAAAGTCCATGGTAATAAATCAGCATGAAAACAGTATTTTCATGTTGATAATAAGATCATCTCAAACTACACTTTGATATCATGGTTGACTCAATACAGCTATATTTAGATTAAATGAAAATATTCTCCAATGCTTAGGAGGAGGACTATGAGAATATATATCCCTTATGAGAGTTTAGTTGTTATCGCAACTATCTTCTGGAATGTGTCTGCTATGCATAACAACTCCTGGAAATCTTAATTCTGGTAGAGAGATCAGAGAATTCTTTCAATATAATTTATCAAATCATGGAAACCTAGAAACATTTCAGCTAGTCCAACAGTCAAGGAAGGAGTATGTATTTACGGAACAGCAGATAAGTGATGATAATTATGATAGGCAGAATAATGCTTCCCCTTCCCTGGCACCAAATATGTCCATCCACATTCTGATGCCTCAGAACTGAATACGTTGCCTTACTTGAAAAAAAGGAATTAATGAAATGCTTAATTCAGGGTAAGGACCATGAGATAATAAGATTATCCTAAATATGAGTGTGAACCCAACCTAATCACATGAATCCTTAAAAGGAGAGAATATTTTTCAGCTGAACTTTGAGGCAGACGATGAGACTACTGAAGTATAATAAGCAGAGATGGCAGTGTTGAAATTTTTAAGGGGGAGGGGGTATCAGCAGGAGTACATGGCCAGAAATGAATTCTGCTCTAGAGTCTTCCGAAAAGAAACAGAGCTCGGTTCATACCTTGACTTTAGCCCAAAGGTCCACCTCAGATTTTTGACCTACAGAACTGTGAGTTAAAAATAAAATCGCAAGCCCTCTGATAACTGCCTGGAACCCTCTCAACCAAGGAAATTACACAAACACCTGAAAAAGCCGAGTTCTCAGCCAGGGTAAAATGAGACAGATAATGCATAAGTATATGCATCTGATTTCCCTTCCTAACCATTCGTGACTCTCTCTACACTTGTTATATGTGACCAGCCACTCAGTTTAAAATCTTGGTGCTTTTTGCCTCTTCTTTGACGCATTTGTGCCTGGCTTTTCCAAACCTGTTGTAATGGCTGCCCTTTACGAGAAATAAAACATTTTTCTAAAGTATAAACCTAATTCTTTTCTTTTAATTAGCACAGCTTTAACATGATTTTTTATTGTGGCAATGTGTTAAAGCAGCAATAAAATATTACTGTCATGGTGATATTGGAAAAAACACAAATTTAAAAGATACATTAAAGAAAGTTGTGGAATAGGGAGTCCTAGACCTGTTTCTTCACCAGAAGCACCAATTTGACGACAATATATGGACCAAAATGCCATTATGAGAAATCCAAAATCCAGTTAAGAAGTTGCAGAATACCTAGACAGACACAAAACCAAGAACAGCTATTTTAAAATAGGTAAGAAAAGCGACTTCACTTTACCTACAAACGCCACAGACCAGCCCCAATCCTGTGGGTCAGGAGCAGTGAAGGAGGGCCAGGTGAAGCAGATCCCGAGATCCCCTCCCCTTCAGGCACCTGTTTCTGTCTCACTTAACTCTGAGTGCTGATGGAACCAGCCTGATTGGGGTATGTGGGAACATATGTGAACCAAGAAAGGGGGAGGCAGACTGTTACAGCCAGTGGTGTTCTGTGAGACTGAGAGAAGGCATGGAGCCTGAGGCTTCTTCCTCAGGAGAAGAGAGGTGACTAGAGCATGACTCCTATGCCCAGACCTGTGGTATAGCCACAACATCAGAAGAAACGAGATTATGGACTCCTAAAAATAACAACAACAACAACAAAAAACCCCAGTAAACTACCCCTAATTACAAATCCACACTGGCAGTTGCAGGTAACAGGAATTTGCAGAACTAGTTTAACAGATCCCTAGAATTTCTAGACGGGCTGGCAGGGCTTTCTGAAAGGCTTTCCCTGTTGAGGCCAATCTTTAAAGACTAGGGAAGGAAGATACGTCTTCAAATGCCTAGATAACAATTCAAAGCCACAGGGAACATGACTAATGCAGGATGCATGACTCAATCTATATATGGAAAAATATTTCAAAAATGAAAACAAAAACCAAAAACTGTCCCAGACCAGTAAAAGCTGAAAGAGTGAATCACCACTAGACCCGCCTCATTGAAACGCCAAACGGGGTTTCCAAGTCGAATAGAAGAGGCGCTAAAGAGCAACACAGATGCACAGGGACATAGAAAGCTCAGTAGTGCTGGCAAATACGTAGACAGTACAGGATACTAGCATGGTGACGTGGAAATCACGTTTAATTTTAGCATGAGAGTTAAAAAGATAAAAGCATTAGGATAACTATATTACAGAAATGTTAACGGATACCCAAAATAAAAAATGTGTAAATTGTGGCATCAGTAACATAACTATTGTAGGGAGAAGTAAAAGGGTACAGGTTTTCTAGTTAATTTGTTATCAGCTTAAAGTACACTTTATAACTGCAATATGTTTTGGGAAGCTTTATGATAATCGCAAGGAAAATACCTATTGAAGCTACGCAAAGAAAAGAAGAAAAAAACAAAAACACTTTATTATAAAAATTCTATGAATCACTAAAAGAGAAAACGCAAGAGAGGGAAGAAGGAAGGAAAGAATTACAAGACAGACAGAAAATCATTAACAAAAGGGCAATTGTAAGTCCTTCTCACTCAATAATTATGTTCAATATAAGTGGATTAAATTATCTAATCAAAAGACATGAAGCAATGAATGGATAAATAAAATAAAGCCCAACTGTCAGCTGCCTATGAAGTACTCACTTTTGATTTAAGGACACACACAGGTTGAAAGTTAAGGGATGGAAAAATATATTGCATGAAATTGAAAAACAAAGAAAAAGCAAAGGAAGTTATATTTATATCATATAAAATAGATTTTAAGTAAAAAAATTTCATGAAAGACAAAGGTCATTGTATAGTGAGAAAAGAGTCAGTGCATAAGGAAAGTATAAATATATGTACAATCAACATCAGAACACTTAAATATGTAAAGTAAACATTGATGGAAATAAATGGAAAAATAATAAGCAATAAATTAATAGTAGGAGACATCAGCACCCCACTTTCAATATTGATAGAACATCCAGACAGAAAATCCACAAGGAAGCAGTAAATTTGAACACGTGGTAGGGCAATGGAGCTAAGCCATGTATGGAACATTCCACCCACCATGGCAGAATGCATATTCTTAAGCACCAATGTAATAGTTTTGGGGATAGATCACATAGTTGGTCAGAAAAAAGAGTCATGACAAATTTAGGAATTTTGAAATCATATCAACTATCTTCCAACTACAATGAAATGTAATCAATAACAAAAGAAAAATGCAAAATATCAAATTCATGGAAATTATACAACACACTCTTTAACAACCAATGTGTTAAAGAAGAACTTCAAAGGTGAATTGGAAAATTTCCTGAGAAAAATTGAAATTAAAAAAATGAAAACACAAGGTACCATTATTATTTCAAAAATCAAATAATGTTCAGCTTTACATTGTTTATACTGCTTGTGAAAATGAATCAAAACCTAAATACCACCTGTTAAAAAATAGAAGTTGTAAACCTAGGGAAAAATTCTTAGAACTCCTTTTTAATCAAAAGCCTTTTACTCTCCTTTTGGAAATATTTAACTACATGCTATAAACAGTAATATAAAATCATTGCAGAAAATGATGGAAAATGATTTTTGTGCAATTATTCTTTAGCAGGAATCATGCTTGGAGAATGTTGCAAATAATTAAACTTAGGAATTGGAATTTAGTGTTTTAAATGTAATTCTCTTATCCAGTGAGAGTCAGTTTTTGTAAACGGTGAGAGGTATTGGTCCAAGTTCAGTCTTCTACATGTCACTAACCAGTTCTCCTAGGACCATTCATTCAGTAGGGATTCCTTTCCCCAGTGTGTACTTTCTTTGGTTTCAGTCCCAAAGCAGCAGATGCTGTCATGGATGCGGAGAAAGGGAAAAATTTACATTGCTGGTGTGATTGCAAACTAATGCAACCTCTATGGATAAAAGTATAAAGAATCCTCAAAGAGCTAAAAGTAAACCTTCCATTTGATCTTGCAATCTTATTACCAGGTATCTACCCAGAAGAAAAAAAATATTATTTTCTGTCAGGACATTCATTTGCATTAGAATGTTCATCACAGTTCAATCCTCAGTGGCCAAGAAGTAGAATCAACCCAAGTGCCCATCGACTCCTAAATGGATTAATAAACTGTGCTATACACATATAGCATAGAGTACTATTCAGCCATAAAAAGATGGAGACTTGACATGTTTTTTACTTACCTGGATGGAGACGAAGAACACTCTTCTTAGAAAAGTATCACAAGAATGGAAAAACAAGTATCCAACGTATGCAACACTAATATGAAACTAATAGATAAACAATTACACCTCCACACTAGAGAAAAACACAAATTCAAATGGGAGGGGAGAGGGAAAGAGAAGAGGAGAGAAGGGAGGGGGATTAGTAAACTCTCACTTAATGGGCACAATGTAAGGGTATATAGCACACCTCCTGGGTGAAGGATTCAACTGCAACTTGAACTTTAGCTAGCAGATGCAAACAATGTAACCTAATCATTGTATTCTCATATTAATCTGAAATAAATAGAGAAAAAAGGCAAGTACAGAAAAGGTATGTGTTGCTTTAATATGTAATCTTTAAAAAGATGGTGCAGGTGTTACTTTGTTTCTAAACATAGCAAATGCTTTTAAAGTAAATCCTTATAAAAATTAAACTCAAAATACATAGCTTCAAAAATGGCAAGTGAATTATTAATGCATATAGAAGTCAGTTATTTACCTGGGATAACTCCCCCCCTCCACAAAAACCTCTCATTGACATTCTTAGATGTACTGTGTATTGTCACCTACTTGCTACATCAAATTATAATTTAATTGCAGAAAGAAAAACTGCCTCCAAAGACTGGATCAGTTATTCTCAATACTATCTCCACTAACCACAGCCCCAGCAGTGGCTCTCTTCTTTTTTTTAAAATTAATTAATTAATTTCTATTAAATCATAGCTGTATGCACTAATGCAATCATGGGGTACAAGGTGCTGGTGTTATATACAATTTGAAATATTTTCATCAAACTGGTCTCAACACAATAACTAAGAAAATGCCGAGAAGACTATGTTAACCAGTAGTTCTCTTCTTTTGAGACATACTCCCTAACTCACTTTTCCTCTTTGTCAACATTTACGTTTTAAATATTCCTATGAAAGATCTTTAGATTCCTTATCAGCTTTGGCATTCTTTCTTTTATTGTCAGAAATAAAAACTCTTATTTCCAAGAAAGAAATATGTGGAAGGTTTCTATGGCAGCTAGTCATAAATTTCTTGATATTCCTATTGCATTTCCCAGCCATTATGAAGCATATACTGAGTATTCCATTAAAGCCACTCTTAGAATCACCTAAATGACCCTTTAAAGGAAGAAGAGGTAGGATAATAAGGGATCTGCCAGAAGAAGAATCAACAGACTTTTAACTACTTGAAAGGTCATTCTACTGATAGGCCCTGTCTTCTGTCTAATAATGGGGAAATTCCTACCCATTGAGGCATACTGATTTGAAAAGAACAAGTAAAGGTTTAAAGGGATTAGGGATTGCTTTAAAAAATCTTTATGTCTTTCTTTTTTTTATTAATTGATAGCTGTATACATTAATGCAAACATGGGGTACATTGTACTGTTTTCTTACCTGAATTTAAACAAACAACAACAGCAAGAACAAAACCCTAGAAATACAAATTCCACATACAACAATGTATTTTATTTTTATAATTGTTTAGTTTTGAAAAAAAGTTGATATTGAATGAGTACGGAATTTAGAGCTGAGCACATTTAGGACAGAAGTGGTACAATTTGAATGTTTATCGTATATATAAATTTATGTATGAAAATATTGCTGAGACTAAAATCAACTTGAAAATCAAAATTAGAGGCCATCCTCTTTTCAGCTATTTTTCTATATATTTTGAATTCTTAGACACAGAATAGAATCGTATCCAGCTTTTGAATAAATCCAAATGTTTGTAGGATCAATTTTGTCTTTTGCTGTTAGAAATCTGGTTTGAAGCTTATATATTGAAACATTGCTCCAGGTTTCTATATCCCATTGATGGAATTAGTAAGTCAGCTCACCCTCTATGACTTGGGGGAATCATAAAAAGACATCTATCAATGATGGCAGGCAATGAAGGAAAAATTGTATGTGATGTCAGGTGGCTGAATACAGGAAAAAGATATATGGTAATGACAGTATAGGCCACAATTGCAGGTAAGAAAAGATTATTTAAAATGATAGTCAAAGTAAAAATGTACATACTCAACCATTGCAATTTCTTCCTTTGATTGAAAAGAGAAAGTTTTTATGTCTTAAAGATAATGTTTAGATCAAATTTGACAGCTTGAATAATGAGCACGTCACATAACAATTCCATCTGACTTGATAGAGTACCCATGTGTCAATGGTGGAATGACCACACTTGGAGAGAATAGTTTTCTTTTTTAGAGCACAGTGTTTCTGATGGTACAGAGCGAATAGTTAATTATTCCTTGATTATAACACCAGGAATATTTCCTTTGATGAGTTTTTTATAAGCATGTAAATATTTTTCTAAGCTTCTCAATCACTTCAAGGATCTTTATTTTCTATGGCATGAAAATATTACTAGAATTCCTGGCCTCAAGTGATCCTCCCACCACAGACTCCCAAAGTGCTAGGATTATAGGCTTAAGCCACCACATTCAATCATCACTTGGCTTAAGTGCATCAATTATGTTATTAGGTATGCTATTTTTTAATGTGATCATAAGGTAGCATTAATAAGTGTTAATTTTCATATCTATAGATCATAAATTAATCGGCAAATATAAAAACTGAAATGTTTTAGTATGACACATTAATCCTTCATATTATTCAAAACATACTTATATTAAAATTAACTTATATTACAAATGTAACATTTAAAAGTTATTGAGATTTCAAAAGTATTGCAATATGCTTTATCAACGAGTATCCTCTAATTCTTATTTTGAGATATACTGAGCTGGCCATATGACTGTTAATAAAAAAAGTTTTAATAATGAGATGCAATGATATAAATAGGTTCTTAGAATTTATATTTACTAACTTAAAAATGCAAATTAAACATAAACAACAATGGAATAAACTTGTGTAGGAATGGGTATTTTGGGGATCACCACCCAAAATCATGGTCCCATGAATTTCAGTGGACGTATTTCTTTAAATTGGATCAGGCCCCCCAAGCCTACTTAGACATGCAGGCAAATCTGAATTACTTCCAAGAATATCATTGAAAAATCAGAAAGAAATATGCTTTTTTATTTCATAGACCTTCTCAAAACAATTGGACACTATTATTGGCTTATAGAATGAAGAAGAGTAATAGTAGTTTGGGTTTTATGCTACTTATAAGGTAAATGAATAAAAACTAACACCTCTGGCTCAGCACCTGTGGCTCAAGTGGCTAAGGTGCCAGCCACATACACCTAAGGTGGCGGGTTCGAATCCATCCCGGGCCTGCCAAACAACAATGAGGGCTGCAACCAAAAAATAGCCAGACGTTGTGGCAGGTGCCTGTGGTCCCAGCTACATGGGAGGCAGAGGCAGGAGACTCACTTGAGCCCAAGAGTTGGAGCTGTGATGTCACAGCACTATACCCAGGGTGACAGCTTGAGGCTCTGTCTCAAAAAAAAAAAAAAATAAAAAAAAAAAAAAAAAATAACATCTCTGCCCATAGATGGATGTGTGGGAGTGGACATGTACAGTTTTTGGTTTGCATGTTAGTTTTTCCCAGTGAGTATACACCATGGGGGAGGCAGTAACCTACCAAATAGAATGACTTGGCAGGTTGACATTATTTAACTCTTTTTGTGATTGGCCATCACCATTCTGGTACAATTGCTACATGAGGAAAGGGACCATGGTGACAGGAATGCAGGTTATTCCTAAATTCAGCAACATGAACACATTTATCAAGGTTGATCTAGTGGTGCTGCTGCTAACGACATAACTTGCCAGCAAAAGAGACCAAGCTTTTGTTACCAATATGGCACCATCCTTCAAAGAGATCACCTGGCTACTTAACAGGAGGATGATACTAAGCAAGAAAGCATTCTGGCAGGAGAAGATAATCTGATGTAGGTTTGCTCTTTTCCCTATTGGGACTCAGCTACTATCACTATCTGAAGGCTTACCAAACATTTGATGCACCAGCAGGGAATCCCACATTGTGCTGTGTCAAACCAGGTTACCTACCTTATAGCAAAAAAAGTGGGAGGAGGTTTCACAGCACAGCGCCAGATACTAGACCACATAGAAGCTGCAGGACTGAGAGGGCTTTGGAACAATCTGTAGAAGTCACAGCTACAGTTTCAGCTCACCGGCTGTCCTTTAGGAGATGAGGCACATACTCTCAGAAGTAGTATACCCTTGAAATCAGAGACATGTGTGTGACGTAGTATGTCACGAAGGAAAAACACATGAATCAGAACCGAGGAGTGAAAGCAAAGGGATATACGCTATAATCACTCCTGTGACTACTTAGGAAGTTTCTGCAAATTTGGCCTGGTGTAAGGATCGTGATTGCCAAAGAAGAAATAATTTTCCTAGGAGCATAGTGTCCCATTTGATTCTAGCTATGGCTGTCACCTGGGAACTCTGTATTTCTCTATTTCTATATGTTTATATTTTCTATATTTCTTTTGCAAAGGAACAAGGTGTTAAGAAAATAAACCTTCATTCTTGAAAGTATAATTAACTATGATCATCAGAATAAGCTGTAAAACAGAAAGGCAGAGGGAAATATGTTTACCACCTGGCGATCTGTTTGATTGATTCTTGGTATGCTGTTGTGTAAATACACCAGGGCATCGATCTCACCCTGAGATGGATGAAGCACAGTGACCAGGAAGCAGACCCCTCCAAGAAAAGAGACTGTGCCAAGGCATTAGAAAATCACAAAGACCAACTGTGGCAGTCACAAAAAAATGAAAGAAGTTTAAAATGGGTAGTTGACTAGGAGAGAATGTACTTACCAAGTGTGGGATCAAGACAAGCCTATGGGTGCTACAGTTCATTTCCCCAAAATTCTCTTCTAATTTCCCCCTAGGAAGACAGCCCCTCAGACATTCTAAAGACATGCTCCAATTTGTGCTAAAAATTAGATTTGTGTGGCATAAGGGATGAAATTTGATGGGCATATCCCCCTCCTAGCACGAACTTTGTGTCCTACCTCCTCAGAGTGCTGTCAGCAGACAGCTGTCAACTCTCATTCCCTTTCATCTGTTACCTGAGCTTCAGATACACACTCCTTGGTGGGTCATGGTGGGTCATGCACCTCCCTGTGGTTGCCCAAATCAGATAACTGGATGCTGGAGAAAGGTCTATGCCTTAGTCCATTTTGCCTTGTCCTAAAGGAATACCTGAGTTTGAATAATTAATAAAGAAAAGAGGTTTATTTGGCTTATGGTTCTGTAGCCTATACAAGAACTGAGGGGGCAGCATCTGCTTCATAACAGCTTCACGTAGCTCCATTCATGGGGGAGAGGGAGGAGAGCAGGGTATCCCATGTGAGAGAAGAGGAAAGAGAGAAGGGATAGACTTTGCAGACTCTTTTTAGCAAGCAGATCTCATGGAAACTAAGAAATGTAGACTCACTCATTACCAAGAAACAAGGACAACACTAACCTACCTGTACCAAGCTATCCCTATGGTCAAAACATCTCCCACTTGACCCTACTTCCCATGCCATGGATCAAATTTCAACTGCAATTTTGAGGGGATAAATATCCCGATGATATCAGTGTAGGTATGTGCTGTTTTAATTTCCTAATTTCCAAAGGTGTTCAAAAGTATACCTTAGTAAATAAGCATCCTGCCTATTCTGACTCAGGTTTTGCCTGCACCCCACTCCCCAGAGAAGAACCAAGTTGTAATGTTGACCTACCACCTCATCACAGGTCACTTCAGTCACACTGTAGTATTTTCTGACGACGCCAACCCAAACTCTGCCCATTCCTCTTAACAAATGCTGCTTACACTTATCCTTTCTTTTCTTCCTCATTCCTTTCCCCATTTTTCTACCCACCTTTTGTTAGTATTTTCCTTTCTCCCTTCAATCATCCAGTCTTCCTTCTTTCTTTATTCCTGCCTCTTCCTTTCCTTTTCTTTTTTTCTTTCTTTATTTCACATTTTTACAGAAGCAGGTGTACATTTACAGATTTTTACAGTGTTGTCAAATATTCTACCATAAAATTGCCTACGCACCTATTTTGCCTGAAAGTAAATTCGTTCTTCCAAAGCACTTTGTCTTCTCTATTACATTTTACACATTGAAAGTTCCTGTCTTTGAAAATAACTTCGATGCTGTCAGCTGGTTAACAGCAGGGAATGCAGCAAATACACCAGCAAAGAGACAATGTGGAATGATTCTTGCTACATTTTTCTCATTGTACTTTGTTTATATTTTCTCTTCTTTGTCTCTTTCAATGCCTAGCTATAATGATCTTCTTTCTGTAAAAAAAACTGTTAGAATTTTAGCTGCGTCTCTCAAGTTTAAAATGCAAAGAGCAGTCCCTTTTTTTTTTTTTACAGGTTTTCTATGATAATACTCAGAATGAGTCACTCATCCTAAAAGTGGCCTCCTAAATTACTGTGAAATAACCGTGGATGCTATTACACACACTTACAGATGTGATTTAAATTCTCTGGAACTCCTCTGCACTTTGAATGAGAATTAGCAGCTTTGAAAGATTTAACTTCACATTGAAAAACGATCAAAGCAAGCAGCACAATGAACTTGTGATCATTCCCCATCACTGAAGTCTCTACTATTTTTCATGACAACGGAAACCTCCAAAATGGTTCAGTGTTTTGTAAACGTCCTACATTATAATGTGACTATGTTTATAAATACCTATTAATTTAGGTTTTTATCATTAAGTCATCATTCTTTAATTATAAAAATTCTTTTTTATAAAAAAAATCAAACTTTAAACACACGAGGATGAGGACATTTTGGTTGTATTTAATTAGTACTTGCCAGAGTTTCTTCTCAATGGAGTGTGTATTTTGTAAAGAAAGTCGACTTCTACCAATACTCAGGAGGTTTCATCCAGATCTAGAATTACAGGATCAAAAACTTGCCATTTGAAAGAGACTTCGTAAATACCATTTTATGTTTCTTCTTGGCTGGCTTTTCCCCTCTGCCTCCCAGATTCCCAGTGGGCCCTACCACCATCATCATTTGCTCAGCTTGTAAGGTTGCTATGGAACAATGGCAAGGAATAGGAAGAAAGGTTCAAATCTGTGCCGTACAGATGCCACTCTGCCGTGAAGGGAATGCGTGTCACTCAGAGCCCTGTGGGAGAATCTCGAAGGACGTTTGAGTCCAAGAATATAACAAAGTGTTTTGGCAGGACTGCAGGATAAACTAAAGGAACTGTATATAAAATAACCATGACATATAAGGTAGTATTTATTGCTGTCTGCTAGACACACAAAATAATTAAGTATAAATTTGATGTTAAAACTTAAAAGCTATAATTCTGGCAAGTGGTAAGTCTTAATTATTATAACATAATTTCTGCTAATGTGGTCACAATTCTCTTCATATCCTAGGTCACAATTTACTGAACACCCGTTTTATTTATTCCAGGTTTTCTACAATTTATTAACCAAATCATACCCTGATAATTGAAAAGGCCTTACTTCTATGTCATTAATAAAATTACTACAGAAATGTGCCATAAGATGCAGTCATATAATAGAAAATTATTACTGAATCACGTTCTGATCAAATGGCAGGACTTTATTGATCCAGATATACACCACGGTGCCTCATGTTTCTTATCTTTATAAATAAAAAAAAAATCTTTCTGAGTTGCTGGCAATAATTTTCATTCTTCCATTCTCCTCCTGGTTGAGATTTTTATACGAATTTGTCATCCGCCATTACCAAGTCTGCTACTCGCTCATCTACCCATCTGAACTATCTGTTTTCTTCTACGGTTTTACAGCATAGACCTGCATCTCTAGAGCACTCGCCATAATAGTTCCCGTCACTCTGTAGATGATGATGTGGCGTGTTCAGTCTTAGAAACTATCACGTCCATCCTTGTGCATCTTCCTACCTCTTCCGTGTTGCCCCTGTAAGAAGCCTGATCTTGTCCTGTACACTTCTCAAGTTACCTAATACTAATAGCTTCAAATACCCTCGTAAATCTCCCAGATAAGTATTTACAAACTTGCTCTTTTTCTTAGTTCTACAATGAACCGGTAGTTCAAGTTACACATTGTATATAAAATTTTTAATTACTTTTCTGTGTTTTATAATAAACCTCATGTTAGTTATATTAATTCATTCAATAAAATTTATAAATGCTTACTATAGAGTTGCTTTAAATGGCTCTAACATCACAATACATTATAATCATCTTATTCTTGTATGTCTTTTCTCTATTAGTCTGGAAGTTCCTAGGGGACAATGAAGGGAAGATATTTGCTGCATTCCCTGCTATTAACCAGCTGACAGCATCTTTCTTTGTTGTATTTTATATGTTTTTTTTAATTCTGAGGACTTAAATCTTCTAAATTAGATTATAAGAATTGAAGGGAAGATATTTTGTTTGTTTTATATCAATAGGCACAAGGCCTTCTAATCAGTAGACAATTAGTACTTGGTGAATTGTGTCAACTATATATATGTAAATGCCTACCCTGTTTTAATGGCCATTTTAGCTCTATGTAACACTCACTCGATAGGAGCTACAGACTGCCCAGGTCCTCGGATGTAGGAGGTGAGTTTCTTTGGCTATAGTTACTACCTTTCCCATTCCTCATCCAATCAATAGATAAATGTGCTTTATATATGCTGCTCACATTCCTAAATCCATGGGATTAATAACTTGCAAATACATCCACAATCTCTACTCTCTTAAAGGTAGAGATTGACCTTTTTGACCAATGGTTCAGAAAGTGTGAAAGCTGGAGAATTCGGAGGAAAGCTAGCGTTTAGTGAGTGGTGATGGCTCCCCCTAAGTACAGCTCTGAAGGGAAACGTCTGGTGTTGAGAAGCCAGGGCTCTCCTTTCTCGCTTCTTACAAGAAGCCTGTCTCACTGCACATCTTCCCCTCAATGTTCAAGGGCAGGCATATGTTTTGGAAACTGATTCCCACAGCATTATTTTCTAGGATTAGCTCCAACTTCAATTTTCCCAAACAAGGTACCATTTCCTGTCCACCTTTACAGCTACGCTCTTACTCTGTTAGAGCACACACTGTGTACTAACCACCTGTACAGATTTGCACTAGACAAGGCATGATCCTGTTCATTCTTGTGACTGTTATACTCTCACTCTGTTATGAGGACTCCCTATGTCCTCTACACCTCTGGCATCTTTAACTCTCTGTCACGAATCTTTGGTTCATGAGAACAAAAACTAACAAAAATACACAATACCATCCACTACTGTAGGCAGGTTTCCAAAAATTAGAACATCACAGGGCTATTCATTTAGGAGAAATAATGCCTGCTTTTGAAGCACTGTATATGTCTAGAAGATCTGTGTGTATTTGTAAAAATCAAGCATTTCATACATAATGTAAATACAATTTCATATACTATTATAGACAGTGCATAGTACTTGGTTTTACTATCATATTTTGTTTAAAATAATCCCCTCAATATCAGTTAGTTTCTCCCATTCATATAAATTCTCCCATTTTGTTATCACGATATTTATAGATAAGTTTCATAAAATCCCATTTTCTCACATATTTTCATGAACAATGAATATTCAGATATATTGTAAGAAAAATACTGGTAAGCAAGACTATTTCTTAGTGATGGTTACTATTTAAGCACTATTAAAGTAATATGCTAAATTGTGGCTGTAATAACTATAAGGTCTTATAGTATAAATCGGATATTCAAGAACCACCTTTGAAGCTGTCAAACATGAATAGGGAGGATATTGTACACTCAAAGGGATGACCACCCGAAAGGATAAGAAAAATGTGGCTTAAAGGATTTGAAAGAAAAAGGGAATGGTGCCTACAAAGTGAGAAAAGTGTTTTTAAAATCAAGCAGAGAGAAGAGATTGATTAAAAGAAAAATAGTGGGTTTTAAAATAGATTAGTAATTTAGCAACTCAGAGTAGTAGTCTGAAAAGCTATCACTGTGGAACAGTGAAAGATGATACTTGTTTTAGATTATGGCAAGCTAAATATTTTTTTTTTCATAGAAAAAAAAGACTGTACTTTCAGTGATCATTTTCATAGTTTGTTAAATAGCAAAAGAGGATAAAAAGGTCTTTTTTCACAAAAACCTACTCTGAATTAAATATAGAAAAAGTATAAGAAAAAGTATCCAAAGTAAAAACATTAAGTGCATAGTATTGGAAAATGTGGTATGTTTATGAAAAATTTTATGGAAAAATATTCAGAAATTGCAATCGGTCTGTACTACCTCGCATAACGTGGATTGGGAATATTCCTCAAGAATGGCTATCTCAAATATTAATTTATAAAATCTGGCTAGAAATTTTTAAAAGCAAGAGAAAGAGTTCATATAGATTTTAATTGCTAGTCTAGTGATTTCAGAGCAAGAATAGTTAAACATTTGTCTAATTTATGTTCTATCTTATATCCCCATGGTATGGCTTGAACTCACTTCTTGTTTCTGGCAATCATTACCAATCTAATAGCCATTCATTTTACTTCTTTAATTTGGCATTTATTGAATTTTATTTCCGTGACTTCCCTTTTATGATCTTTGATACTTTGAACTCAAAATCTCATTTTAAAAATCATTTTAGACTTTCAATTACTTATGTTGACTTGGTGGTAATTTCAGCATTAAGGTAATGAACTAATTTTACTTGTACTCTCAAAGATAGTGTTCCAAGCCTCTAGATGATTTACAGTATGTAATAACTATTTTGATGATTTTAATAATATTATTAAGTGTTGAAGAAAACTTTCTTCAGATGATGTAAAGTAATGGAATAATTCATGATTTTTGCAAATTTGTATATTCCACCAGTTAGTAGGTTACATATGTCGCTCTGGTAAAAGACCTACATCACATAGATTTCTTGTCTTTCTATTTAACATTACTATGCCATAGTAGGAAAATGCATTTTCTTTTTTTAAAGACAAGAACATATTAAAAATGTCCACAAAATATCATTTATCCAGATATGCTATACTAATCTTATTTCTTCACAATATACAGAGAATCAAATGAGCATTAATTTGATTCTAGTTTGGTCTATTACTCAAGTAATCTCTCCCTGTGGTTAAAACATGTTGTTACATGAATGTCCGACAATTAACTTAGCTAACTCATTCAATGCCTCATTACTGAATTGTACTACAGACTCCTTCAAGGTACACCGCTTGGGAAGCTACGTACAGACACCAGCACCTAGTCTACTTTTAAAACCGATTTGGAACTCTCTTTCTGGAATGGCCATCAGAGCCTTCAATGAGGTCTCACAATTAAGTTTGCAAACTCATCCTAGTGAAAATGCTACAAACCTCATTGCTGATGCTGAGTATCACTCTGGTCACCTTTGAAATACACCCTTTGGGGATCTAATGATCCCAAAGACAACGATCCCAGTGTTCTTTCTAATGACATTCAGAAATAAGATATGCAGCATTTTTTGTGAGTTCATGAACTTAATTATTGACCTTCTATGTTATAACTAGACAATATTCTTTGAAACTCTGTTATATTTAAGTTAAAAGTTTTTACAGAGATTTCAGTTATAAAAGAGTCATCTTAAGGAATAATAAATGGCACCGTCTGGAGTACTAATTCCAAGCAACATTACTTCAAAGATTCTTACGAAAATTTGAAAGACATTGAAACCTTTTAAATTTGAGAATTGTCAGTGAAACTTAAGATGAATATGTGTTTGATTTGTGGAGGACTTATTTCAGAGATAATGGGATATAGTTAGAGCACATGAATAGGAAGATATCACCGGTTTTTATCAATGATATAATGACAAAACAATCTTTGTTATTACATCATATTTTCACTCTTCCAATACTATAATTACCTTCATTTGTCATCTTAGTCTTCGTATACAATGAATTTCCAGGTAAAATACACTAATATCCTTACAAATTCTTTCTTTTATGTTCAATAATATTATTCTTCCTCCTTAAAAAAATTATCATTTGGAAACTGGAAAAAATTGTATTTCATAAAATATGAAGAAAAATGTGCTTCTGGAATTAAGATACATTGCCTCTAGCTCTTGCCGCTCTCAGTTATGGGAGTTTTTTCTTAGCACCTTCCCAGTGAACACAACCAACTGTTCTGAGAATTGATTGCTCACAGTCTCCATGACTGTGATCAATGACAATGACAATGACACAAAATATAGGTGATACAAGCAAACTCTGTTTTTAAAAATGCACGTAACAATAATATCTTAAACACAAAATATTTGTGAGGCCTTATGTTTTACATTACTCTGAGTTTCACTGCAATTATATTTTGCTTTGCCTTCCTATGCATAAAACATTTTTTTTTTAATTAAATGATGAGGTGACTCTAGCTTTCACTATTTGGGAAGCATGGCCCTTTTGATGTAAAAGGACAGCTCTCCATACTAAACACCTTCATTGTAAACCATCTTGGTGGTTTTATTTAACGTAGTCATCCCATAAATTAAATTTCTTGGCTAGACTGCAAAGAAATCTCAGGAAAGCAAGAAATATCCAATGAAAGAATGTATATGGAAAGAATCTCCTCATTCTTCAAAATGTATTTAGTCAACAATCGATCAATATGAAGTTATTAAGAATTACCTTTATTCCTTCAAAGAGTCAAGGGCATAGGGCATTCATTCAACCCAGAGAAAGGCAAACATCTCCATCTCCTATTCCACCACAATGCTTCCACCAAAACCAAAAATAAAAAATCCAGAGAAGTCAAAGCAGTCAATTTATGTACACACACACACAGAAAATGCTAGAAGTGTGTACACATTTTAAGAAAGGAAAAAGCAAACTGTATGAGATTTGTAATACTCAAATGACTTCTGCATTTATAAGAGATGCTCAACATGACATACTTATGTTTTGTTATTGGTATATATTGAGTATTATAATTTTAACACAGTTTTGTTCTTTCTAAAAATGCATGTACATTTTTGCCATCCTCTGAGTTACTTGGTAACTTAGATGCTCTCATATTTGGGGAAAAGGAAGACATTTTTGAGTTTATAATTTGAATGGGGTATGGAGCAGCCTAGAGCATTTCAGCTTCAAAGAGAGTCAGGGTAGATATCAACAGCCAAAGACCAAAGGCACACGCAATATGGACAAATGCCATGATGAGAACTTTGTACAGTTCTAATGCTACTGTCATGTACGGCATCACGACATTTTGGTCAATGATGAACTACATATACAATGGTTGTTCCATAAGATTATAATACAGCTGAGAATTCCCCATCAGCTAGTGATAACATATCTGGCACAATGCCTTGCCTTTATGTGTTAGATACTTATCATTGTGTTAGACTTGCCTACAGTATTCCATACAGTAATACGATTTACAAGTTTGTATCTCACGTAGCCTAAATGTGTAGCAGGCTATAACATCTAGCTTGGGGTAAGCGTCCTCTATGATATTCACACAATGAAATCACCCAAGGAAGAATTTCCCAGAATAGATTCCCATCATTAAGCTATGGTAACTGTATGTGTAAGAACGCTTAATCCCTGCTACATAAAGAAAAAGAAAAGGATAAGAGGGATAGGGAGAAAAATGAACTTTTCGTTCATTTAAAGAATACTGAGAAACAATTACATGAATGACATTTCCTAAATTTCATTGAAAAACAGTTTTGAAGTGTTAGCTTAATGGGAACTTGAGTTTGAGAAAATAAATGATCATTTTGCATTTTTTGTTTCTGTGCATTTGTGGCACGTACATTTTTACTCTTACACTGAGCAGAATTTAGAATCAACATTCTCTCAAAACATAAAATGTCCAAAGAGAGTAAATTTGAGTATGTAGATTTATATTTCTTCAGTTATTTAGAACTTGCCAAAATTTTAACAATAGTAAACAAAGAAGGGAACAGAACTTCAGAGTAGCAGTTCGAACAAAAGGTTTTGGAAAATATTGCTTCATTAGAAATGATGAAAGTCTGAACTGTTATTAATAGAGATATTATAAGTAGGATATAGGATGTTTTCACAAGATATGTTTTACTTTTACCAAATAATTAAACATAGGTCATGGTTCATGCTCAGCTAGTTTAAAATATTTTCAGAAATTCATGCATTTTATACCTCCAGCAAACGTATAGATTTAAACCTTAGAGAAATATAGTGGAATACAACTATGATTAATTGTCCTTCACGTGAGAATGAACTACAGTATCTTAAGCAAACATTTCTATTTATATAAAAACAGTATCTCAAACTGTAATTTAGGTGAGTCTAACATTTAACTATGATGAATGATGGTATCCAAAATGAGACATCTACTCAGTCTAAATTTTATCTTTACAAAGTAATCATAGACAACTTATAAATTCCCTTTAGAATCTGCCAACATACCTAAACCATCACAATGATCTGTCAGTCTCTACTTTCCGACAAAAGCAAATGGCACATATAGCACAAATTTACTCAATAGGGGAAACTTTTAGGTGGACATTATCATTTTTATATTTAGACTCAGAAGTACAGGGCAGTCACAGTAATGACCATTTGAACTGATGTGAATTGAATAGATTTAGTACAGAAACCCACAAGTCACTTAGTCTAGGAAGATAAGGAATAGATCCGAAGGCCTTGGAAATGTTAGAAAGCCAGTTAGGGCTCATGTCCCTGGGGCGCATTTGGGCAGCAATTCACCAAAACATTTGTGACTACATTAATTCTATAACATACCAAGAGAAAATGCAGGAAGAACTAATATAATTATTTTGAATAACTAATTTAGTGTTGACCACTAAGTCATCCACCTAGATGGTTTAATCAGCTTTCTGTGCTTCATCCTATATCAAAGAGCTGGCGCCTAGTTAAGAAGGAAGCAGGTATATGGGATCTAATCATCAGCATGTTGACGGCATAGAAATGACATACTAACAGGCAGTGGTTAAAACTTACCACTCGTTACTCAGACTTGCTTGGTAACACGCAAGTAACTGAACAGTTCAATTTAGAAGGAGAAGTCTAAATGAAATCTCTCTAAATTAGTTATGCTAGTGAAGGGAATCTTTCATGGGGACCAAGGAAAAGGTAGCTATTAATTCTCTTTCATATAAATTTTCTCCTTTGAAGAGAGGTACTCCAGCTGTGATCGGGAGTGGCAAACACAGAGGAAACAAGTACCTGTCCTGTAAGAATCTCTGAAATACATATGGATGTCTACTCTACATTATCCCATGGAATATCTAAAAAAAAGATAATTTATGGGGGCCCAAACTCAGCCAGTTTAACAAATTCACACAGTACATACTTAGAAATTGTTTATCTATGTACTATTTACCTCATTTTAGCTGATGAAGGAAATGTTGATATTCATTTCTAATGGAGAAACTTGGGGTTAATATTGAAACAACCATAATATGTTCAGACATTCTTAAAAAGTTGAACTTAACCAGAAATGTAATTTAAATATACTTAAATTTCTTAAACTGGCCATAATATCAAAACTACAAAAAGCGTCCACAGTGCTGAACTGCATTGTGTTGGCTGCATTGGAAATCACCTTTTTGTTCTATATTTGTTCTTACTTTTTGTAGATAAATACACATAGTAAACAATGACAGATGCCAATTAGCATAATTGAGTGTTCAGAAAAATAAAATTAATGCCTTTATTACTCATAATGTATTCACCCAAATGTTTCATTAGCTTACTAATGTAATATTAATGAGGAAAAGAATGGCATGGTTCTGGTCCCCACAACTGCGAACGGCACCCTCACCACCAAATCCCTTCTTCTTTCCCTGCGTTTCTTCTGCCCCGGATTTCTCTAAGATTCTTATTCATAGATCACAAAAGAACAATTTGGATTACTTCAAGAATTAATTAGACATTTGTATGAAAGCCACTAGAACAACTGTTCACCCTGAGAGTTCATAAAGCTGTTTAATTCGCGCTTGTGTTTTCATTCAGAGAAGCTGGCAGCGCCACAATAATGCACAGCAGGCGGAGACGTCAAGCCAAACCCTGGACCCAATTGTTCGCTTTCATTTACTGCACTCATTTAAAAGGCACACACACTAACATCTTTTAACCTTACCAATGACACAGCTGGGGCACTTTTCACTCATAATGAAAAATGACTTAGGATAATATTCTCCCTGTCAATCTCTGAAGACAGCTGAATTTACAATTTTCAGATGGGAAACCAGTGGAAGGATCTCCCTCTGCCTTTAGATAGCGTTGTAACTATCCGTTAATGAGTAGTTAATACATTACATCCGCTAATGTATTCAGGGCTTCAAAACTCATCCAATCAGCTCACTCCTTCTATTTCATTCAACGCCAGTGAAATGTACGTCCTCTCTAATCTTGACACTGAATCACACAGGATAAATATCAGATTAGACGTAACCCCTTCTTATTTTTTAGCTAGAAAACTGAGCCCGGGACAATTCCATCTGCTATGTCACTTTAAATTTTAGGAACAGAAGAACACATCTTATTATTAATTTTTGTAGTTGTTGTTCACTGTATCTTTCAGCCCGAATGAAATCCTGAAAATGCCTACTTTTATTCCTCGCAAGAGTGAAGTTGCTTTACAAATAGCAATTTGACACTCAAGGAGAGAACTCTAGTACCTCACACTTCAACGTAATGACAATATTTTCTCTGTGTCGTGCCAACACCTGGGCCCATCTGTGAGCAGGGCACAGTGCCATGCAGGAAGCACACATCACAGTCAGCAGCGTGCAGATGCCAGCGTGTGGACGTTCACAGGGATGGCCTGTGGAACTCATCGAATAGCTGATCTTTTGTAAGAAAATCCTCTCAAGAGCTAGCAGTGCCAAATGAGGGCCAAATGCTTCATTACGAGGCTTCACAGCTGCTGATGCTCGTAGGCATTCATAACATCAAAGGACATTTCCTCCTCCATTCCGTTTTCCAATCTGCCTGAAAGCTAGTCATTTTCCATAAAGAAAAAAATAGGATTATTTTCAAAAACAAAGATATTTTTCTCTGTTGCATCATGTAACGATGCCTGTAGATTTTTTATTTAATATCTGTGATACATGGCAGATTTAACAACTGCTAATATAGTTTTAATCATACAGAAATAATTTATACATATTTATTGAAAATTCTCTTGAGGCTAGAGCATGGATGGTTTATGCATGTGTGGGTGCAGGTATATGAGTATATGTAAAATTTTTGATTGTAATCCGTACCCAAAGAAAAAAGAAAGATTTGAGATTTTGGACTGGTTTACATAGGTAAGATTCACATGGGTAAATAACAAATACAGATTAAATTGAATTTGAGCATTTCTGAATAGGAGGCAAAGTTCTCCATGGGAGGGTGAATGTTTAGAGACAGGGATGAAAAAGGCTATGTTTTGGGGAATTATATTAGAAAATTTGCCAGAATCAATTTAAAATTTTTTGGTCTGAGGTAATTTTAGTTTTTTCCCCCGTCATTTCTGAACCGTAGGGTCATGCTATGAGGATGCTTACTTTTTATGTTGGAATATCTTGATGGGTTTTATCAGTAAGAAGAGTCCCCAGGAGAGGCTCACACTCTTCCGCCCCATTCCACGGGCTTCACTCCAGTGGCCGGATCACCATAAACTCAAGTGTGAAAGACATGCGGGAAACTCTCTTCTTAGTTTTAACTTTCTCTATAGGAAAAGCCTTTATTACCAACCAAATTAAAATTTTCTTCACAAATAATCAGCATTTGCAAATCAAAATTTCCAGAATTTCACTAATAAACAAAAACCACATGTCAATAATTCACTTCTTTCCTGAAATATAGGATAGATATTTTATGAAATGATGTGAACTTTTCTTACTAAGTATTTAGGGTAACTAAAAGCTATGTAGCTCTAAGAACTTCGGTAGATTATTTAATCTATTTTTGATTCTCATTTTCCTCATCTGAAAATGACTATAACATTACAAGGCTACTGGAAGGGTAGACATAGGGGAATGTTTATAAAGTATGTAACACTGAAACCATCACTTAACTATTCTCAATATATGAAAACAATATTATTAAGCAAGTAATCCAATTTGACCTTCATACCATCTTTTTATAAATAAGATTTTGGGAGTTTGGGGTTTACAAATTAAGATATGCTTATTGTAAATTTTTTTTGAAAATAGAAAAATGATTGATAAAGTGACCAAAAAGCATAAAATCTTGAGTTTTTTAAAAAGTACTATTTCATATGCTGCTTACTCTTTTCCTTTTATTCCAGACCCTCTTCAGAAGAGGATCTACCTGAACATACTCTTTTTTAATTATAAAACTACAATCTATAGGCTCAGTGCCTGTAGCTCAGTGGCTAAGGTGCCAGACAGATACACTGGAGCTGAAGGGTTCAAATCCAGCCCGGGCCTGCCAAACAACAATGACAACTATAACCAAAAAGTAGCTGGGCATTGTGGCAGGCACCTGTAGTCTCAGCTACTTGGGAGGCTGAGATAGGAGAGTCACTTAAGCCCAAGAGTTTGAGGTTGCTGTGTGCTGTGATGCCACAGCACTCTACAGAGGGCAACATAGTGAGACTCTGTCTCAAAAAAACCAAAACAAACAAACAACCCCACCCCCACCCCCCAACTCGGTACCTGTGGCTCAAGTGGCTAAGGCGCCAGCCACATACACCTAAGGTGGTGGGTTTGAATCCAGCCCGGCCCGCCAAACAACAACGACAACTGCAACCAAAAGGTAGCCGGGAGTTGTGGCGGGCGCCTGTGGTCCCAGCTACTTGGGAGGCTGAGGCAGGAGACTCGCTTGAGCACAGGAGTTGGGGTTGCTCTGAGCTGTGATGCCAGGGCACTCTACCCAGGGGACAGCTGAGACTCTGTCTCAAAAAAAAAAAAAAAAAACCCAAACCTGCAGTCAATTCACTTGAGAAAACAAAATTTAAATTCATTCTGTCAATCTGTAACTCTTTTCTCTTTAGACAGTGATTTAAATATTCTATATCGGCTCGGCGCCTGTGGCTCAATTGGCTAAGGCGCCAGCCATGTACACCTAAGGTGGTGGGTTCGAATCCCCAGCCTGGGCCGCCAAACAACAATGATGGCTGCAACCAAAAAATGGCCGGGCATTGTGGCAGGCGCCTGTGGTCCCAGCTACTTGGGAGGCAGAGATAGGAGACTCGCTTGAGCCCAGGAGTTGGAGGTTGCTATGAGCTGTGATGCCATGGCACTCTACCCAGGTGGATAGCTTGAGGCTCCATCTCAAAAATAAATAAATAAATAAATAAATAAATATTCTATATCATTGTAAAACATAATGCTTTTTCTTTGCATTCTAAAATTGTACCAAAATTCACTTTTATCTATGTGTCCATCTATCAATAGATTGGTTAATTTATATCATATGTGTATTTATAAA
>CAUYQV010085584.1:0-16119 GCA_963574575.1 Galagoides demidoff
GTGGTGCTTTACTAAGAAGAGTGTTTCAACTCCATCCAGGTTAATACAAAAACTGTAAAGTCTACATCTTTTTAGTGGCTGAATAGTATTCCACGGCATACATATACCACAGCTTGTTAATACATTCCTGGATTGGTGGGCATTTCAGTTGTTTCCATGTTTTGGCAGTTGTAAATTGAGCAGCAATTAACAGTGTAATGCAAGTGTCCTTATGATAAAATGATTTCTTTTTCTCTGGGTAGGTGCCTAGTAATGGGATTGCAGGATCAAATTGGAGGTCTAATTTGTGTTCTTTGAGGATCCTCCATACTTCCTTTCAAAAAGGTTGTATTAGTTTGTAGTCCCACCAGCAGTGTGAAAGGGTTCCCTTCTCTGCACATCCATGCCAGCATCTATTTTTTGAGATTTTGTATGTTGACCATTCTCCCTGGGGTTAGGTGATATCTCAGAGTGGTTTTGATTTGCATTTCTCTGAAAATTAGGGATGATGAGCTTTTTTTTATGTTCATTAATCATTTGTCTGTCATCAAAGAAGGTGCTATTCATGTCTCTTGCCCATTGATATAAAGGATTGTTGCTCTTTTTATGTTGCTTAATTTGAGTTCTCTGTAGATCCTAGGTATCAAGCTCTTGTCTGATTCATAATATGCAAATCTCTTTTCGCATTCTGATGGTTGTCTATTTGCTTTGGTTGTTGTATCCTTAGCTGTACAGAAGCTTTTCTTTAATTGAGTCTCATTTGTTTATTTTTGTTGTTGTTGCAATTACCACTGGAGTTTTTTTCATAAAGTCTTTCCCCAGACTGACACCTTTAAGTGTTTTCCCCTCAGTTTCTTTGAGAATTCTTATTGTTTCACAAATTAGATTTAGATCTTTCATCCATCTTGAATCAATTTTAGTGAGAGGGAAAGGTGTGGGTCTAGTTTCAGTCTTTTCCGTGTGGCTATCCAGGTCTCCCAGCACCATTTGTAAATGAAACTAATAGCCACCTGATCTTTGATAAACCAAAAAAGATTATACAGTGCAGGAAAGAATCCTTTTCCCTCTTGGTCTCTTTTCCCACCTCCCTCTACTGTTCTGAAAGATTCCAAAGATAGAAATGCTAATGATTCTTACAAGGATAAATTATATTACATTTCTTTCTGTTATTTTTATAGTTATGATAAGACCAGGTATTTTCATTTATTTATTTTATTTGTCATTCACTTATTTATCTTTAGATGACTTAATTGGTTTGAACTGTGGGAAGATGTCATGGGTGAATAAACAATCTTATTGAGGTCAAAGTATAAGGCACTGAATAGATAAAGGAAGCAGTTCATGCATTTGTGAAAACCAGAGACTGAATGAAGAGGCTGGAACAGTAAACCTTGAAAGAGTACTATGTTTGTTTATATTATTAATGTGTCTCTATGCAGTCTGTGGGAATTTGAAGAACGGTGTTACAATGATTCAGGGATGAAGTGAAAGTGAAGCTAACACCTCCCATTTCCTCAGTGGAAAGTTGCTGAAAAAACCTCTTCTGAGTAGGGAGTGGTATGTAGTGAGCACAGGGAAAGGAATAGTGTTTTGTACAGAACATGTAAAGTATGGGCAAAGCCATAAAAACCAAGTAACAGTGTATTTGCTGGGGTTTTGGAAAGTTCAAAATGATTGTTGGATGGAGAGTGTGTGTTAGACAGGCACGTCTATGTAACCTTAACAGAAAAAAAATTGTTTAAAAAGCTATCTATCCTGACCATTCTACTCCCTTATCAACCATTTCAACTCATGCCATGCCAGCTGAGCTTCGGTTTGAACCACTCCACTGACAATACCTTTGTGAAGATAATCAAAAATATGAAAGATATCAAGTGCTGAGCTTGAGGAGAAAAGGGAATCCTTGCACATTGCCAGTTGTGATGTAAAATGGAACACTTGCTGTGGAAAACGGTAAGGAGGACCCTCAAAATATTAAGAATAAAACTGCAATGTCTCTTTTGAGTATATAGCCAAAGGGAAACAAAATCAGTATGTCACATAGATGGCTGCACTTTCATGTTCATCGCCATATGATTCACAAGAGCCAGGGTTGGTAATCAGCCTACATGTTCATCAGTAGATGAATACACCAAGAAAATGTGGTAAATATACACAGGGGAATACTATTCAGCCTTAATAAAAAAAGAAACTCTATCAATTTTAGCCATATAGATAAATGATTTTATTTATATAGATGATTTTATCTATTTTATCTATATGTTAACTCTTTATAGATTTTTTAATCCATATAGATTTAACATATTTCATTATGTTAAATAAAATGAGCCACACACATTAAGATAAATATTGCCTGGCTTGGTGCCTGTGGCTCAAGCAGCTAAGGTGCCAGCCATATACACCTGAGCTGGTGGGTTCTAATCCCGCTTGGGCCTGCCAAACAACAATGATGGCTGTAACCAAAAAAAAAAAAAAAAGCTGGGCATTGCGGCAAATGCCTGTGGTCCCAGCTACTTGGGAGGCTGAGGCAAGAGAATCACTTAAGCCCAGGAGTTGGAGGTTGTTATGAGCTGTGATGCCACGGTACTCTACCCAGGGTGACAGCTTGAGGCTGTCTCAAAAAAAAAAAAAAGATAAATATTGCATGATCTCACTTACATGTGTGATCTGCAAAGGTAGAACTCATAGAAATAAAAAATTAAAACGTGGCTGCCAATGGTTGGGGGTCGGAGGAGGGCTTTGGAGTGATGTTAGTCAAAGGTTACAAAATTTTAGAGAGGAAGAATGAATTCGAGAGATCTATTGTACAGTGTGATGACTACAGTTAATAACAATGTAATCCATACTTGAAAATTGCTGAAAGAATAGATTTTTAAGTGTTCTCCTCACAAATAAATGATAGGTATGTGAGAAAATATCCATGCTAATTAGCTGGATTTAACCATTCCACATTGGATACCTATTTTAAAACATCATACTATATATCATAAATATAAATAATTTGTATTTATCTATTTAAAACATGCCTTAACAATAACTGATGATTTCTGCATTGACAGAGCCTGTGTTCAGCTCTATTTTTCCCTATTGCTCATTAGCATTTTATGAAGTTTTTTCTTTAAAGCAATTTTTTTTTCACTTGCATTTCAGGACAGACACTCATGCCAAGTTATCCCCTTACAGCTCTGGTATCTCCATTTCCATTTCCTTTGCTGGTTCCCCCACCTCTCCCTGATTTGCAGACCCTGGAATTCCATAGCACTGGTCCTTGATCATGTCCTCCACTCTACCATCACTCACTGGACAGGAGATCTCATAGTGTCCCATAGCTTCTTAGTGAGATACTGATGACTCCAAGATTTGTACAACAATTTCTGAACCCCACACCCAATCCCAAAGTTACACATTTATGTTCCTACTAAGGGATTAGAGGGGTAGATAAAATGTGATGGAGTGAGGAAAAGCTGTTGGGCTCTCTACCTGATGGGACTCTAGAGCCATTCAGCCATAAACACACATTATCTTTCAAAAAAGGAAAGATTGACCTAAAATGGATTCAGAAAACATCAAAGCTGCCTCTCCTACTATAGGCCCAGGGGCCAAAGCTTATTTCTCCTTGATTTCAAAGAATAGATCCATCTCTTTGGTCTCAGCTGACCCCTGTGTCATGTCTCTGGGGTGAGAGCAATGAGACTTATATCCATTTCAGTTTTTTAAGTTTAATTCTACTTGAAAAATGAAAGAAATAACAGTTTTTTTTTAAATGGAGAATAAAATAGCCCTTTTTAACCTCCTCCCCACATTTTAGACATGGCTTATAATATTCTCATAACATTGGCTTTTATTTTGTCTGAAGTAAGACAAAGTGTCCTACCTTATTAACAAATACGCATTGAGATTTTGCATTATCCAAACTGAGATTCACAAGAATGGAATAATTAGAAACACATTTTTAAAGGTAGACTGCTGGCAATCGTTCTTAGTGCATGGATTGAGAAGTCTCCATTAGGTACATATTAAGATACTTAAAAGAATATCTGTGGGGAAAAGTGACTTCTCCAATAAAAGGAGTCATTCTTATATTGCCCATATGCAGCCTCAGCTCAGAGAGTTCGGAGGATTGACGATGGCACCAGTTTAGAGTAAGTTAGTACCAGGAATGGGAGGAGTTAGGTAAGGGATTTTTCTTTCCAAAGACTGCACTTCCCACTGTTCTGCCCTCTTGCTTTGCAGAAGTAGAGGCCATGGTTTGTGAATACTAAGCGAGGAATGTAGTTTGGAGAAGAGAGGTGCTGAGTCTGGCACGGCTCGGTGCCATCTGCTCACTTTTGGAATCCACAGATGTTCCATACCAAAAAACTGTGTAAGTTAAGGCTGAACATGCTGCATGGGCACTCACAGCCTCACCGGGTGGAGCATCACCTTGGGTAGGCTGTGGCAGGATGACAAGGGAGGAAGCTCTCCTGCTGGTCCCAATGCAGGGGAGACTTTGAGAAGAAAGGCGCCTGCTGCTTCCTTTAACAGCCCACTTCGCCAAAGAGGACGTCTCAGTGACTTGAGCTAAGAAGCAAATTGCACACCATGAAGTCAAGTATGGTAGATTGAGCATGGGACAATGAATCCAAAATATTTGGCCACTGTTCCTGGATCCATTACTGATTCCTTTTGTGACCTTGATGAGGATATATAACTTCTGTGTGCCTTTTCTTTTCTCTTTCCCAAAGCCACCAGTTTTTCTTACTCTTCCTACTTCCCAGCAGGATTTCTTTTCTCCATTTCTTTGACTTTCCGACTTGCAGAGATTTCCAGAAAAACATGAGAGGTCTGATAAGCTCCGTATAGCATCACAAGAAATATTACTGAAATACCTAGCTTCAAAATTATGTTAAACTGGTTTTATTAGTATGATGTCTATTCAAAATGGCCTCTTTAAAAAAAAAAGTATGTCTGATGTTTAGGTAATACTACAAAATGCTAGGATCCTCACTGACTTGAAATATAAACATATATTTTATATATATATATATAAACGTATTTAGTAAATATAAACATATAATGAAAATAATTTCAGTGTATTATTTTCTTCACCAATAGATATGTTTTACTAGTTATTTATCATTTCTTAATTCAAGTTGTTTATAATAATAGAGCAAAATATAAACAAAGTAACAAGATAGCCTCCCCTCTCAACTGGTTGTATTGGGGTCCCGCCTCAAAACATGAACTGAGAGAATACCCTCGGTTCTACTATTCAATTTAAATCTTCTTACCTGTGATATTAGTTCTCTGGTTATTGAGTTAACCATGTTGTGAGATTTAAAGGGAGTCCAGGCATGGTCATAACTTACTTACAAAAGTGAGGTTCCGGCTCAGCGCCTGTGGCTCAACCTACACCTAAGGTGGCGGGTTCAAATCCCCAGCCCGGGCCCGCCAAATAACAATGATGGCTGCAACCAAAAAATGGCTGGGCGTTGTGGCGGGGGCCTGTGGTCCCAGCTACTTGGGAGGCGGAGACAGGAGACTCGCTTGAGCCCAGGAGTTGGAGGTTGCTGTGAGCTGTGATGCCATGGCACTCTACCCAGGGGGATAGCTTGAGGCTCCATCTCAAAAAAAAAAAGACAAAATTGAGGTTCCGTGGAGAGGTGCAGGTATGATGGATTGAGCATTGGACAATGAATCCAAAATATTTGGCCACTGTTCCTGGATCCATTACTGATTCCTTCTGTGACCTTGAGGAGGTCATATAACTATTCTGTGCCTTTTCTTTTCTCTTTCTAAAAACCACCACTTTTTCTTGCTCTTCATAACTTACCTACAAAAGTGAGGTTCCTATTAAATGTCCTTGTATCTTTTGAGTTGTATGCAGAGTGGAGGTTGAGTTATATATGGAATGCATGAACCTCATCAACAGCAAAGGGACATGGGAGAGGATAATCATGATTCTCTTTCCTCCTGAGTTCAAGTATCTGACTGATAGGTCGGTTAGTCTACACGGGAGCTAATTATTCAGGACATCAATAGGAGCTGTCACGGGAGGAAGCGCAGCATTGGCGGAAATGCACAAACTTTGGAATAAACAGTCGAAATCCTGACTCTGTCATGCAGTACCTGTGTGATATTGGCAATTTAATCATCATTTCTTTGTACTTTGCCTGCTCATTTGAGAAATGAGAATAAATAGTACTTTAGCCCCATGTAGGGGGGGTGTGTGCATGAAAAGTGCTTAGCCCAGTACTACCTACACATGGTGCTTGTTGTCCCTTAGATTGCTGAATGACCCTTTTATTGAATCACCATGAGCCGTTATTCAAAAGTGACCCACAATTTGGTTAAGGACCCATTGCACAGTCTCAGGACGGGTTCCCATCCTTAACCAAATCGTGGGTCACTTTTGAATAATGGCTCATGGTGAATCCTGAGACTGAATGCAAACCACTGATTTTATAAAGGATGCCTGGAAACAGCAGTAGGGGAGTACAGGGAAGAAAGTAAGGCGATGTAGAGTGTGTTGGGGAATTGAGGCTCATTCCCACTGCTGACCTCCACAGGTCTTATGGAAAGGTCCTCAGAGACAGCCCTCAGGGAGAATGAGGAAGTTAAGGTATTTACCCAGGGACTCTCTGCTCTTAGAGGCTGAAGGCTGATTTCAGGGCTGTTAACTTCTAAACGCTTCTGTCCAGCCCCAATTCCCTCAGGTGCACATTGCCGGAGGATACTTTTGCAAGCATCAGGGTGTGAGTGCTGAGGACTGCACCGTGCACGGAACAAAATGGGGCCACGCGGCTGCTGCCACACACTAAAAAAAATCTCGTTTAATTTTTACAGCAATCCTATGAAATAGATTTCTAATACTACCCACTTTATACTAGATGACAGAAAGGCAGGTTCAGAGATTACTTTTTAATTGCTTTTCTTAAGGTCCTGAGACTAAGAAGAGGTGAAGCTGAAATTTGAATCCACGCCTGTACCCTGTTCATAAAACGGAGCAGAACCTCTATGTCCCCCAGCTTCTATTTCAGAGCTACTTTTAATAGCTCTCCAAAAATAACTAGCTATATACAATTGGATACCTTGCTTTGTAAAGTGATATTTACTTGTGCATTTTCTATAGATGAAAATCTGCCTGGATAAATGTAAAATTTTATAATACATAATAATATAAAACACACTTTTTAAAGTAAACATTTTTTGAATTTTCAGAGGAAGAAACAAAAAAACTGTAGGGTCTACGAACTAAATGTCTTGAGAATGCAAGAACATAACTTGAAGTGCTTATGTCAATTAAAAGAGGTTAACTGAGTGGCATTTAAATGCAAAATTGCTTTTTATTGTGACTGGAGGGGAAGCTGTGTGCAGTTGGCTAATGGGAGCCAGTGGTGTTTAATAGATGGTGCCACGATCTTTGCATGTCTGATCCCTCTTCAATACAGTGAACATCAAGGTTCAAAAATCAGCTTTATTTGCTTGTTAAAACCAAACCAACCCCAAACAAAACAAAACAAAAATCTAACTAATTAGATTTTCAGCATAAAGCAGTTTAGTGTCAGAGCCCAAGCTGTTAAGAAAATATAGTAGTGGAGGTGAGGCTTGGCCACTGTGTGCTTTTTAGCTCTGTTTATTCAATTTTGAAAACAAATAGAGGGACATTATATCTATGGATGTGGCAGAATCTGTTAAATGTGGGAAAACAAGAGGAAAGGGCAGAAAGGACTTCTTCTAAAGGATGTGAGAGAGCAAAGAGCTTGTTGATAAGCATATTCAGGAACTGGGACCACAGTCTCTGCAAGTCCAAGGTCATACAGAATGGCCTTGTAGCCCCTCTGATCCTATGGGAGCTAATGCAAGTTATGGAGCCCTCCTCAACCTCAGGGTTTGGACCCATAATAAAAGAACCGAGGATAGTTCCTAAACATACATCCTATTTTGCATGGATGGAGTCATTATGAACTGTACTCCCTTTTACTTTTAAAAGTGTCCCATTAAGACAATAAATAAAATGGTCATCCTCTATAGAAAGAACAGAAAACAGTAGTACCTGGATCAAGTGAATCTTCAGTAAATATTAGCTTATTTTTGCTAAAGTTACTGTTAGTGTTGTTACTGTTATACTACATTAGTACTATTACTAGTTTCTATATACTTCCTATATGTTCAATGTATATCCTACAAGTTAAGTAAAACATGTATGCTTTATCTTTTAAAAACAGTTCAAGTTGTGTGTGATTCCTTGAAAATTTTAGAACTCTTTCAATTTGGACGGAATATGTCTCTGTTGAGATGTGCCACACAGAACCTTTATGTCTCGATATCTGATAGATGAGCTGTGTGTTTACAGTACCAGTGGGCAGCCCTGAGTTTCTTCTTTGTGATTTGGATTCCAAACCAAACATACCTAGGGAGTCAGTAAAAACTTTCCACTGAATTATTTGTTATCAGCTTAACTTTTTCTTGTTTTACAGTAATTTTGTAGTTTGAGGCCTGTATATAACTTCAATCCATTCAAGCACATTTCATGTTGGCATAGAGATAAAAACCAAATTTGAGAAGGGAATACATGAAGCCCAGTGTCTGTGAATACTTCAGTTAAAGTCCTTAATACACTATTCTACAATATTATATTGGAGTTATGACTAGTTCTCCCCTCAGAGCCTAGTGTACTACAAGGCCATGTGGCATATTCACACTCAGCCTCCACACACGTGCACACACACACATGCTTCACATCCTGACACTATACAAGGTTATTAAATGGAACCGAATACATCAGCCAAGAAAAAAACCAACAAAATTCAGGCCGATGGCAAGTGACTGAATCCAAAATAGGAATGAGCCTGTCACTGTGATCCAAAGACTGTTTCTGGGAGTATTCTGATATAATTAATAAAATAAGAATAACAACAACAACAACAACAAAAGAATAAAAACAACAAAGATACCAGTAAGCATAGAAAATTTAAGGAAAAAACTGCAAAAGAAAAAAAGGAGACTGTCATATAATCAAAATCTAATGTGTCTCTCTCACACACATACATTTTCTTTTTATGTAGAGTCAATGTAATATTTCAGTTCCTGAATGGAGGCTTTAAACTCTTTGGTGCTCCACCTGTGGGGAGGCAGAGTCTCATTTGCTTCCCCTTGAATCTGGAGTAAATGACGACTCAGGTACTACTATGAAATCTAAGGACATGTGTCAATGGCTTTTGGACCATGAATGACTAAATTGAAGCTGAAGAGGGTCATGGAGAGGCTGACAGTGAGAAATAGGACCAGCAGGAAATTATCTCAGAAAATTATGTTCCTTCTTCACCCTTTGAGCAAGGAGTGTCTCCTGTGTCTGCCTTGCTGTCCTATGCTGGATTTGCAAAGGCAAAGAGATTGTTTCTGTTTTTGAAGCTATGGCCAGAGGATGCACTTAAGGAACTTCATTCACAATTAGACCTTTTTAGATAATCATATCCTGGAACTTTTGCTTGAGCTGATACTATTTTGGGATGAGAATTTTGGAGGTCTTTCAAAGAGTGAATTATTTTTCATGTGGTGGAAATGTAAATAGTTTGTAGCCAAACAGCAGACCATTGTGGATTAAAGGTGGCTATATATATATTTTAACTCTTCCTCCTATGGGTACATGCTGTCTAGTAGCCCTGAGTCTAAGCTATCCCTGTAACTTGCATGATCATTAGAATACGGCACAGGTAATACTTCCTAGGTCAGGTCATAACTCTGGAGCTTCTTCTACTTAAGTCTCTTAAAAGATTGATTTTGGATTACTGAGACCTTATTCTAAAGAGGCTTTGGGCAGAGACACTGAGAATAGGTGGAGAGGAATACAGTGGAGTAAAGATTTCCAGTGATCTCCACCAATGTGTTAGGGATATAAGGGATGCAGTCCTGGACTCTTCTGTCCATCCACCTGCCAGCCCTAAGTGACCACAGTGGAGACCATGTGAAAAGATCAATTTCCAGAGTCCTGTATGGATTCTTAAAAATTCAGATATAATCAAAATCTGGACTTCCTAGCAAGTTTTTTGTGACCCTCTATGTATTTCCCTCACATCAAACAACCTTCATTCATTATTTGGTGAACAGAGAACCTGGTTTTAGTTAATTAAGGATTATTTTTTCCTTTTTTCTTAGTCTGGTTATTTCTACTAATTTGCTTTTAGATTCTATCTGACAAATATCAGAAAGTGGATGCCCTAAGGCTGGAGGTAATGAGAAGGCCCGAGCCCTGGGAATCTACATGGGGTTTATACAGACTTCACTTTTCAACTGGAGATTTAATTACAAGCCTGTGGACGGTGAGTGTGCCCTTCTTGTAAGCAATGTGTTAGTCTAGCGTCTGAGAACCACACACCCTCTAGACGCTCTTTTTCCTATTTCTCTTCCCTTGCAAATTCTCAGTTCACACAAACATGAGGTCAAGCACACAAAATTCTGAGTTTTGCTCTGATTTAGAGAGTTTCTATCTTTGACTAGTAGCCTTATCCAGTTTCACTTGTTCAAATGGTGCCGCTATTTCCCAGTGACCCTGAGAGGTACATGGGCTGCAACAGTTCAGTCTGTTCAACATGTGTGCACACAAAATTGTTTAAATTTTTGGCTTTCAGTTTCCTTTTTTCCACTTACCAAAAATGATATCTATCTCAAAGAATTTCTGTGAGGATAAAATAAGATAATGTATAAAGCAGTGCATTGTCCGGAACACACCTTGCATGTTCTCTGTCCCTAGAAGTAGAATGGGATAGGTTAGTCAATGAAGTTTTGACAGTGAAGGTAATCATAATGGAATCACTACAAAAGTGACTTGTTAGGTGCCAGGTGCTGGGTGTGTATTGACTCATTTCGATTTCATAGTAGTGGTTTGATGTTGATCTTACACTGTCATCATTTTAAGATGAGAAAACTAGTGCATGCATCAGCTAAGTGTCATGTCCAGGTTCACACAGCTATAGCTTCTGTCGCTGCTCATGGTAGTTACAACAGAGGCCAAGAGAAAACACAGGAAGTAGAAAAGAGAGAAAGAAAAGTAGAGATAAAAGAGACATAAAAGTATGGGAGGGAAATAGGATAAAGTCCATTATCAACTATTTTTGTGGGCTCAGAGGACAGGAATCTGAATTTTTGCATATAAGTAAAAATTTATTAATTCATTAATAATTAATTTACCTATATTTATAAGTAAATATAACATAGACGTTTACTTCAATTTACTTATTGGAAAGCAAAAAGAAGGTGCAGGACTAGTGTGCAGGTGGCCGATGGTTTTGCTTTACAGATATCTGAGCATGCTCACATTGTGTTATTTTATTCAGAATTATTTGGGCAAGCAGGAATTGTAACCAGGCAACAATGGTAAGCCAAGGAGATCCCACTTAGAATTTGGGAAGAAGTGAAATGAATGTGAGTGTTCTTTATTGATGGTGCTGAAATTATAGGCTGGGGATTATAAAGGTAAAGGGAATAGAATTTCAGTGTGATTCAAAAAACAATAATTGAGTGGCATGCCAGAAAATGTTTATGTAGGAAATAATCATTCTTAATTTTCATCAGAGGTATAATTTTATAATTGATCTAAAAAATGTTTACTTTGTGGGAAGGAAAACTTTCTTTAAGATCATTGTATCTATAATTTTTTAAGCAACAACTTTCCCTTACCTTCATCCCCTCTATGAAATATATCAAAAAAAAAAAAAATCAAGCACTGGCAAGTATTCTGAGAGAGATCTGTGCCACTGGTAGAAAGACATTTTCTAAAGTGAAGTCAGTAGATTACTTATATCAAAGTAATTTAAACATGGCAATATCACATTATAAACAATTATTCTTGGACTCCTCAAAAAATGGCTGCACCCAAATTTCTTGGGATCCTGGGAATCTGCTTTTTTAAAATTTCATATTAATATAAGGATACAAATGTTGGGTTACATTGTTTTCATTTCCAAGGTAAAGTTGAAGTTGTAGTTGAACCCTTGCTTTTTCTTTTTCTTTTTTAATTTTATTTTTTTTTGAGATAGAGTTTCACTTTGTCACCCTGGGTAGAGTGCCCTGGCATTATAGCTCAGCATCCTCAAACTCTTGGGCTCAAGTGATTCTCTTGCCTCAGCCTCCCAAGTAACTGGGACTACAGGCACCTGCCACCACAATCCCTGGCTATTGTGACTCACACTTCTAATCCTAGTACACAGGGAGACAGAGGCAGGTAGATTATCTGAGCTCAGGATTTTAAGATTATTCTAAGCAAAAGCAAGACCCTGTCTCTACAGGGGAGAGGGGGGAGCTCCTGCTTTATAACACCCAGTTGACTTTACTTTTTTCAGCAATTCAGTAATGTTTGAAGACTAAATTAATAAAATGTATTCTTCTAGTATATATTTTCTACATTTCATATAGTTAAGGGAACTTGGGTTGTTTTCACAACGTTGTAATTGTGAATTGTGCTGCTATAAACATTTGAGTGTAAGTGTGTTTTTTATAAAATGTACTTTTTCCTCCTCTGGGTATATTCCTAGTAGAAGAACTGCTGGATTAAATGGTAGGCCTATTTTTAGAACACTGAAGTATCTCTATACTACATTCCATAGAGGTGGTTTGCAATCTCACTAACACTGTGTTTCTATCTCTCTGTATCCATGCCAGGATCTTCTGTTTTGAGAGTTTTCTATAAAAGCTGTTCTCACTGGAGTTAGGTGATATCTTATTGTGGTTTTGATTTTCATTTCCCTGGTAATTAGAGATGTTCCACACTTTTTCATGTGTTTGTTGAGCATTAGACTGTTTTTATTAAAAAAAAAAAATGCATTCATGTCTTTTGCCCTATTTCATGGGGTTGTTTGATTTTTTCTTATTAGCTTGAGTTCTTTGTAGATTCTGGTTATCAGTCTTTTATTGGATGCATAGTAGGTGAATATTTGCTCCCATTCTGTAGGTTATCTACTTGTTCTATTGATTGTGTCCTTGGCTATGCAGAAGTTTTTATCAAGACCCATTTGTTTATCTTTGTTTTACTATGATTGCTTTTGGTGTCTTCATCATAGTTTGCTGAGGCCAATATCTATAAGAGTTTTTCCAGTACTTTTTTCTAGAATACTTATAGTTCCATGCCTTAATTTGAAGTCTTTTATCTACCTATCATTAATTAATTTTTATGAGTGGTTAGAGGTGTGAATCATCTTTCAGTCTTTTAAATGTGTCTATATCAGTGCACCATTTACTGAATAGGAATTCTTTCACCATTGTAAGGTTTTGTCTGAATTCTAAAAGTTCAGATGGGAATATAAGGATGGTTTCATCTCTGGGTTCGCTGTTCTGATCCATAAGTCCTTGTGTCTATTTTTGTGCCAACCATGTTGTTTCAGTTAATACTGTCTTATAGCATATCTTGAAGTCTCCTAAAGTGATGTCCCCAGATTTGTTTTTATTATGTAAGGTTACTTTAACTACTTGGGATCTTTTCTGATTCTGTAAAAGGCATAGAACTATTTTTTTATAGATCTGAAAAAAAAAGTTGGTATTTTTTGGGATGTTGCATGGAATTGGTAAATAATTTTCCATTATATAGACATTTTTGGGAATTATGGGAAGATGGCTGACTGGTCACAACCCTTCACAGAGGCTTCTCACCAGAGAGAGAAAAATTGGACTGAATCAGACTCTATGAAACCAAAGGAGGGGAGTTGAGTCAAGAAAGAAGTTTAGCAAGATATAACTCCCAGGTTGAGCATTCAAGAAAACAAATTACAGGTATAAAGCCTATTGACTAGAGGACAGGAGACCCTTCCCCCAGGGGGAAAGTCCTCTGCAGGCTCTCTGCAATTGAGCAGAGAACAAAAGAACTCTCATTTTACCTCACTGGAGAGAGCCACTAAACACCAGGTCTCTTTCTCCAGGGAGGTCCCACTTATGAACATAGACACCACCCCACCAGGCATAAAATTGAACAGATATTTTTCCCCACAATTCCAAACTCACAGTTCACCCTTCCCCCCTTGCATGGTGGTCTGAAGTTATGGCCCCTGCAGAGCACAGAGTGTTTTGTCTTTTCCTGAGAGATCTGGGCATAGTGTGAACTGCTGACTTTCAGGACAGAATCTGCAAATAGTAGGGAAAAAATAGGGTGTGGGAAGAAAGGGACACTTTGCAGGAGGAAGATAAGTCCTTTGGTTATAACTTTGCCTGGTCAGTAGTGGAGTTGACCCTTGGTTTGGGCTGTGTCTGGTGGGAGTGGGTGTGGAACTGCTGGCTCCAATTGTGCTGTTGGAAACTCTTGGATCCCTCTCTGTTAAGCATGGTTTGTATTGCCTGAGACAATTTAATTGGAACTTGAATCTGTGGCTGACCACCTGGAGACACTCTGAGGTTGACCCTTGAAGTTCTGTACCAGAAAAGAACTGAAAGATGGGGGCAGGGCACCATAGCTGTCTGTATCTCTTCACAGCTGAGATTTAAACCTAATACATGGCTTCTTAGGATAGGGTAGAATTTGGCTGATATCAAAACAGAGCTAGTTTACCCTGTCTCACCAAGCAGGTCCTCAGAGTCTCCAGCCAAAACTCTGAAATGGGCCATTGTAAGGTTGTAGGAAATAAACCACAATTACAAAGCTTAGCACTTTAGTAAAGGGCTGATTATCTCTACTACCTGGGAACCCCAATTCAATCTCACCCTATCAGTTCTAATAATCAAGTGGTGGAAAATAATCATGGTGCAGAACCAAAGGAAGAACTCTGATAACAGGAATAACCAGAGTAGATCCACCCCCAAGAAATGACAAAAGAGGTATAACTGAAGATGCCATGCATAAATAAATGGCTAAAATGTCAGAAATCAAATTCAGAACATGGGCAGCAAATAAGATGAATAGAATGGAAGAAAAGTTAGAAACTGAAATCCAAAATGTAGTTCTAAAGTTGTCTCAAGAAATTAACGAATTCAAAGACAAAGTCACCAAAGATGTGGACATAATGAGAAAAGAGATAGCAGAGCTCAAGAGAATGAAAAAGTTAGTCGAGGAGCGCCAAACTACAGTAGAATCCCTCAGTAGTAGAGTTGACCAGGCAGAAGAAAGGATCTCTGAAACTGAAGACAAAGCTGCTAAGTTCCCAAATGCTCAAAGAGGCAGACACATGGAGAGCAAAAACTGATCATTTCCTGACAGAGTTGTGGGATCACTCTAAAAGATCAAACATTCATTTTATAGGAATTCCTGAAGGAGAAAAGGATAGTCCTAAAGGTAAAGAGGCTCTATTCCAAGAGATCTTGGAGAATTTCCCAAGCATTGCAAGAGATACAGAACTTCAGATAGTAGACATTTTCAGAACCCCAGCAAGACTCAAGCCAAATAAAGCATCTCCTAGACACATTGTGATTAACTTTCCCAAAGTTAAGACAAAGGAGAAAATTCTGCAAGCAGCCAGATGTAAGAAAAGCATCACCTATAATGGGAGAAACACCAGAAAGACTGCAGATCTCTCAGCCAAAACATTTCAAGCTGGAAGAGGATGGTCATTGACCTTCAATCTCCTAAAACAAAACAACTTTCAACCCAGAATTCTCTATCCAGCTAAACTGAGCTTCATGTGTGATGGAGAAATCAAATACTTTAATGACATAGACATGTTGAAGAAATTTGCCATAACTAAACCAGCTTTCCATAATATTCTCAGACCCATCCTCTACAATGATCAGCACAATCCTTTACCACTGAAGTAAACTCACTCAGAAATTTTTTAACAATCTCCAACTTCCACAGTGGTGAAAGGATAAAAAATGTCCCCTGAACATCTGAAAAACATGACACCCAAAACACAAACAGGCTTATCAATTCTCTCAATTAATGTGAATGGTTTAAATTGTCCTCTAAAGAGGCACAGGCTGGCTGACTGGATACATAAACTCAGTCCAGATATCTGCTGCATACAAGAATGTCATCTACCTTAAAGAATAAAAATAGACTCAGGATGAAGGGATGGACATCTATAATACAGGCAAATGGAAACCAGAAAAAAATAGGTGTTACAATTTTAGTTGCAGATACAATTGGCTTTAAACCAAGAAAGATAAAGAAAGATAAGAACAGCCACTACATATTTGTTAAGGGAAATACTCAACATAAAGAGATTTTGATAATTAATATTTATG
>CAUYQV010085587.1:0-33953 GCA_963574575.1 Galagoides demidoff
TGATGTCATGGCACTCTACCCAAGGGGATAGCTTGAGGCTCCGCCTCAAAAAAAAAAAACACTTTGTTTATTGTATGTCATAATTGGAATTTCACAACTTGTTCATGTGTCATAATTTTTTTCTTTTTTACTTCTTTTCAGTACAGGCCAGATGCAGTGGATCATGCCTGTAACCCTAACACTCCAGGAGGCAAAAGTGGGTAGATCCCTTGAGCTCAGGAGTCCAAGACCAGCCTGAGCAAGAGTGAGACCCTGTCTCTACTAAAAATAGAAAAAATAGCCAGGAGTTGTGCTGGGCACCTGTAGTCCCAGCTACTCATGAGGTTGAGGCAAGAGGATCGCTTGAGCCCAAGAGTTTAAGGTTGCTTGCTGTGAGCTATGATGCCATGGTACTTTACCATGAGTGAGACTCTGGGTGTATGTGGCTGGCACTGTAACCACTGTGCTATGGGCACTGAGCCTAACAAATGAATTTTGTCTCAATTAGCAATGGCTATCTGGTGAATTGTGTTAAGGATTCTGACATTCTATCCAAACAGTGTGAAGATTGATTGAGGATGTCTGTCCTGGGCAATGAAGAGGGTATTTGTGGCCCATCTGCCTCATATTTGCCATCATTGTTCTAACTCCTTGCCCCTAAAAAAGCACTGGTGAAATGATTCACTAACAAGGTTACCAGGGGACCTATTTTCTCACCTGCAATTTCAAACTGGTCGGGCATCTCAGCAGTCAACTTCTGCATAGCAATGTCTGCCACAGGTCCCAGAAGAACCACAGGGCGCTTGAAGCTGGCTGAGGGGCAGAGAAATAATGACAAGAATCAGAATCCCATGTGTGGCAGACTGCTGATATCTTGCATGACTACTTCTTCATTTCCTTTATAGTAATAGCCTATGTAGCCAGGTGCATGGCTGCCCAGCCAAAGACTACATCTCCCAGCCTCCCTTGCAACTACCAGTGGCCATATGACTAAGTTCTAGCCAATGAGATGCAAGAAGACATGATGTGTGGCCAAAGAGGCACCATCTTGGACCATACAGGAAGGTAGAGAAGCAAGATGGAAGGAGCAAAGGTCCTTGAGACCCTAAAGCCCCCAGAACAGCCCTCAGCTGGTTACACTGGAACTGTTACTTGAAAAAGAAACTTCTCTTATTACTGCTGCTGTTCTTGGAGATCTGTTATAACAGTTGAACGTCAGCAAACTACAACCCAGGGGCCACATTCAGCCTGCTGCCTGTTTTTATGTATGTATTTATTTATTTTTCTTTATTTATTTTAATTTTTTGAAACAGAATCTCACTATGTCGCCCTTGGTAGAGCCCTGTGGTGTCACAGCTCACAGCAACCTTAAACTCTTGGGCTCAAGCGATTCTCTTGCCTCAGCCTCCCAAGTAGCTGGAACCACAACGCCTGGCTATGTTTGTTGCAACTGTCCTTGTTTAGCTGGCCCAGGTTGGGTTCAAACCTGCCACCCTCAGTGTATGTGGCTGACGCTGTAACCACTGTGCTATGGGCGCCAACCTTGCCTGTTTTTGAAAATAAAATTTTATGTGAACACAGTGATGGCCATTTGTTTGTGTCCTGTTTATGATTACCCTTTGAGCAGAGCTGAGCTTTTTTTTTTATTACTTCCTGTGGTCTATATAATTGCAGGTAAAGCTGAGTGGTTTTTCAACAGAGACCATCTGGCCCACAAAACCCAAAATAGTTACCCCCCAGCCTAGGTGACAGAGAAAGACCCTGTTTCTAAAAAAATTTTTAAAAGCTCCACACTATGGCTCACTTCTATAATCCCAGCACTCTAGGGCTGAGGCAGGTGGACTGCCTGAGTTCACAGGTTCAAGACCAGCTCTGAGCCAAGAGTCAGACCCCGTCTCTAAAAATAGCCAGATGTGGCTGGGTGCAGTGGTTCACGCCTGTAATCCTTGGTACTCTGGGACGCTGAGGTGGGTAGATTGCTTGAGCTCATGAGTTCAAGACCAGCCTGAGCAAAAATGAGACCACCATCTCTACTAAAAATAGAAAAACTGAGGCAAGAGGAGCGCTTAAGCCCGAGTTGAAGCTTGCTGTGAACTATGATGCCATGGCACTCTACCCAGGGTGACAAAGTGAGACTCTGTCTCAATAAATAAATAAACAAGAACAGCAGGGTATTGTGGTAGGCGCCTATAGTCCCAGCTACTTGGGAGGCTGAGGCAAGAGAATCACTTAAGCCCAAGAGTTTGAGGTTGCTGTGAGCTGTGACACCACAGTACTATTCAATTTCTTTTTTCTTTTTCCTTTTTTTTGAGACAGAGTCTTACTATGTAGCCCCTGGTAGAGTGCTGTGCTGTCACAGCTCACAACAACCTCAAACTCTTGGGCTTAAGCGATTTTCTTGCCTCACCCTCCCAAGTAGCTGGGACTACCTACAGGTGCCTGCCATAACGCCTGGCTATTTTTTTGTTGTTGTTGTTGCAGTTGTTTAGCTGGGCCGGGCTGGGTTCAAACCCACCACCCTTGGTGTTACGTGGCTGGTGCAGTAACCACTGTGCTACGGGTGCCAAGCCTCCACTATTCAATTTGTGTACTTTCTTGTCCTGGGCAACTTGCTATTCCTACCCGTTCATGGTTTTATTTTAAAGAGCTCTGCACCTGGTTTTTAATCCCCTGTCCCTGGGGCTCTAATAAGAGTTTAATCTCTTTCTTTCCCCAAACAGGTTGAAGTGACTTTTTTCCCCAAAGTTAATAGGTAGGAAAAGAATTATTGTGCTGGTTTTGGGGTGCCTACATTTTTTAAATTGTCATAAAATATAAATAACAAAATTTTACCATTGTGACTTGTATATTTGAAAGTGCACAATTCAGTAGCATTGAATACATTCACAATGTTACACAACCATCACCCTGTTTAGTTCCAAAACCTTCAGTCACTCCAAATGGAAGCCCCATCCCCATCAGCAGACACTCCCCCTTCCCCTCTTCAATCCCTGGTAACCACAAATCCACTTCCCATCTCTTATGGATCTGTCTGTTCCTGACATTTCGTTTAAATGGAGTCACATACTATGTCTGGCTTCTCTCCCTAAGCACAATGTCCTCAAGGTCCATCCACATTGTAGCCTGTAAAAAAGCCTCCTTTCTGGCTCAGAGCCCATAGCTCAGTAGTTAGGACAGCAGCCACATACACCAGGGCTGGTGTGTTGGAATCTGACCCAGGCCACTAAACAACAACAACAACTACAACAAAAAAATTGCCGGGCATTGGGATGGGTGCCTGTAGTCCCAGCTACTTGGGAGGCTGAGGCTAGAGAATTGCTTGAGCCCAAGAGTTTGAAGTTGCTGTGAGCTATGACACCACAACACTCTACTGAGGATAACAAAAGCAAACTGTCTCAAATAAATAAATAAATAAATAAAAGATGATACACATGCTTTGCATTATATTTCTGTTGGAAAGAGGAACTAAATTGTAAGGCAAGAACCCCCTTCCTGTCTCCTTCCACCTCTTAAAACAACTTAAAGTGGGGTGGTGCCTGTGGCTCAGTAGGTAGGGCACCAGCCTCATGTACCGAGGGTGGTGGGTTTGAACACGGCCTCGGCCAAACTGCAACAAAAAATAGCTGGGCGTTGTGGTGGGCACCTGTAGTCCCAGCTACTCAGGAGGCTGAGGCAAGAGAATCGCCTAAGCCCAGGAGTTGGAGGTTGCTGTGAACTGTAATGCCACGGCACTCTACCAAGCGTGATAAAATGAGATTCTGTCTCTAAAAAAAAAAAAAACCTAAAGTATGTTTTTGGTGGAAGGAGGGTGGTAAGGACTGTGGCTTTTGGAAAATGGATGCCTAGACCTCCTGGCCTCAGCCCTGCCTCAGCCTTCCATGACACTCACCTTCTCGAAGCACCACTCGTTCATATGGTGGGTAGTGACCCTGTTTGGTCAGAGCTGACAGGTCCTCACGGCTCCGTTGGGTGGTCTTCTTGGCTCCTCGTCGAAGACCTCGAAGCCTCCAGAACTCAGCCCGAGCACTAGAGCTTGCTGAGGAGCCAGGCACAACCCCGACAGCTCGCTGTGCAGCCTCCAGACTGGCTAATTGCTCTGCCCTGGGGAGAAGGGGATAGTGGAGCACTGCAGTTGGCAGAGTGACAGCCCCAGAGAGCCTGTCCTCTTCCCTAGAACCTGTGCACAGGTTGGCCCACAAGGCAGAAGGAATTTTGCAGCTAGGATAAAGTAAAGGACCCAAAGACAGGAGGTCACCCTGGATTAACTGGTGATTTAGTGTCCCCACAGGGGTCCTCACACAAGGAGGCAAGAGGGTCAGAGGCAAAGAGAAACTGGAATATACTGCTCTGCTAGCTCTGAAGGGGAAGGAAGGGGCCCTGAGCCAAGGGAAGTGGCGGCCTCTAGCTGCTAGAAAAGGCAGGAGATGGGTTCTCCCCTGGAGCCCAGAGGAGGTACTAGCCTGTCACATCTTGATTCTAGGACTGCTCTCCAGAAGTCCAGAACAATAAGTCTATATTGTTTAAAGACGCTAAGTTTGTGGTCACCTGTTATGGCAACAGTAGGAGCTAATATAATTGCCAGCTGGGTCTCCCCATCCCCCGAACCTTCTGTAGGCTTCCCTGAATGGACCCAATAATGCTACTAAGTAGTAACATCTATCTCCAATGCGGAAACTGAGGAGGAGGAGGATGGGAAATGATTCCTACCTGCTCTGGTTGGGAATGACACCCCGTTCTTGCTCTCGGAGGTCACGACCCATGCGCACCACCAGCCAGAGGCCTCCTCGAGCATGGCTCTGCCCAGGCCCTGGGTACAGTGTATCTAGCACATGGAAGACGTCACCACGGGTAAAGCCCAGGCCAGATGGCGGGCTGGGCTCCAGCTCAAAGTGTGTGCGGATATAGAAGGAGTCACCCACTCGAGATTGCACCATTTTCCGGAAGACTGAAAGGCAGAGGAGACCACATGAGTTGCCTGCATCCAAGCCACAGGGACCCCACTCTGGGGAGACTCCAGGTGCTCTCCATGCAGGGGCCAGGGAGGGGGTGGAGGGTGCACAGTTATGCCCACTGCCCGCACTCACCACCAGGCAGCAGGGCAGGTGCTCCCAGATTCCAAAGGATGCATGTGCACACATGTGCACATGCTCATGCGTGCACACACACACACACACACACACACACACACACTCACTGTCCTGCTTCCGCTGTGTCAAGAGTTCTATTTCCTCTCCTGGTGGTAGCCCCAACAAAAACTGCACCGCTTCCTCCCGCGTCAGGCTCTGGAAGGGCATGCCATTTGCCTGCCAGGAAGAAAGTGTGGTGATGGGAAGAGGCCCCACATACCTCCGGGTGGTGCACAAGATCCCAGACCTCCCTTGGGCAGAGCCAGCCCTAGCTGCTTACAGGGTGGTCAGTGCAGCCTGGGCAAGTGGGAGAAAGCTTTCTGACTAGGGCATCACCTTGTGACCATGTGATGTTGTGACACAGACAGCTGACAGCATTACAGAGATATGAGGTTCTTCACACAGAAACAAGGCACCAGCACAGTGCAAGCAGCATTGATGCCCGTGTCATGATGGGTGTCATCAACACCCAGGAATGGCTCAGCGCTTATGGCTCAAGTGGCTAAGGTGCCAGCCACATACACCTGAGCTGGTGGGTTTGAATCCAGCCTGGGCCCGCCAAAAAACAATGACGGCTGCAACCAAAAAATAGTCTGGCGCTGTAGCAAACGCCTACAGTCCCAGCTACTTGGGAGGAGGTGGAGGCAGGAGAATTGCTTGAGCGCAGGAGTTGGAGGTTGCTGTGAGCTGTGATGCTACAGCACTCTACCCAGGGTGACAGCTTGAGGCTCTGTCTAAAAAAAAGAAGACCCAGAAATGGGGCTCACTGTACTGAGTTTGAGGGGATCTTGTGATGTGCTCAAAAGAGTTGGGACATACTCTCAGGGTCCCAACAGAGACAATATATGGATAAAAATTGTGGGGCACTGACAGTGGGTCAGTGGTCACAGGCATTACTTTCTGGGTTGTAACAGGGATGACAAGGTTGGAATCCCATAAGCAAACTCAAGTGGAAATGGTATAAAAAAAATTATGATCTTTGGGCAACTTGGCAACAAGTTTTCACCCAGCCACTGAGATTATGACATGGAAAGTGGGGGGTGGTGACTCTATCACTAATTCAGGACTCAGACTGCAAGGCGGATACACAAATGAGGTCAGGAGAGTGACAGTGGAGACAGGACCTGGTGATTGAGCTTATGAAAGGAATGGAGAAGACAGGCTAGGGATGAGACAGGGCAGGAACAAAAATGGGGAGATGACAGTGGCCATGGGTCCTCAAAGTGGTTATAACACAGTCAGGAATGCAAGACCCAGGAAAGGTCATAACACAGACACAAAAACAACTGTTAGTAGATGTGGGGATTGTGGGCCAGGAAGTGATGTGACCAAGAGGATTGTGACACTGATAAGGCATGACCCAGAAAGGATGTATAGAGATAGTGAGATATCACCCAGATAAGGTCATGACCCCCAAAATGCATATGGGATCAGGATATACGGTCCTGATCTGAACAAGCAGGTAGTGACCTGGGCAAGGCCTTGATGTGAATAATATAATCTAAACAGTAACACAGACAAGATTATGACCTAGATGATAAGGTCCTAACCTTGTTGAAGAGACTGTGACACAGGCAGGGAAACAGGTGAGTGTCAAAATGCCCACCTGGGGCTTTAACTTCCCAGGATGGACCCAAGCGGAGGATACACAGACTGTAACACATACAGGTACAACCCGGCCCACTATGTGCAGCCAGCTGCCCCCCCAGGTCACCTGCAAGATCTGATCTCCCTCCTGGATGCCCTGTCCATCAGCTGGGCTGCCCGCCTGTACCCCTGACACGAAGATGCCCACATCATTGCCCCCGGCCAGACGCAGCCCAATGCTTGTGCCCTTGGGGAAGCGGACCACCCTTGTGTCAGGGCTGTACCTGCAAGGGGAGGCAGATGTGGGGTCAGGTCAGAGTGGGTGGGAGAGGAAGCATGCTGAGAATCTCTGGGAAGGCCCAGCCTTCCGCAGCCTTAGTTTTCCCATGTGGAGGTCCAATTTAACACATTGAACAAGGCAGAATTATGCTGACTGGGGACACAGCCCTGGGATGTGTTGAGCTAGTGGGCTTTGTTCTAGGTACATACCCACGATCCTCCATGCTCTGACCACTGGGCACCCTGGAGATGTCATAGCTGCTTCCCCTGGGTGAGTCTGAAAGGGAAAACCCGTCTTTTTCCCAAGCACGCTAACTAGGTCCAGCCTTCAAACCTTCATTTTTGGGGGTCCTGCTTCTCAGAGTATCATCACCCACCTCTGTTCCTTCTCAGGAAAGACTGGCTGACCTCTTAGGCTCATTCCAACCTCCCGCCACTCTGCCTGGTACAACCTTGCTGGCAGGGATTATAAAAATCAGGGAGAGGTGCTCAGAGTCACCCTGCACCTGCCCTTTGCTCACCTGGTTCCGAGACAGTTCTAGAATCCAGTGACCTTCCCCGTCGAGGCTGGGGGCTCTCTCTGGAGGGGAACAGATTCAGAGTAAGGCAAGAGCAGATGTTAAGGGGTGATTTAAAAACAAGTTTGTGGCTTGACGCCTGTGGCTCAAGCGGCTAAGGCTCCAGCCACATACACCTAAGGTGGCAGATTCAAATCCAGCCCGGGCCCGCCAAAACAACAATGATGGCTGCAACCAAAAATAGCCAGGCATTGTGGCGGGCACCTGTGGTCCCAGCTACTTGGGAGGTGGAGGCAGAAGACTCGCTTGAGCCCAGGAGTTAGCGGTTGTTGTGAGCTGTGATGCCACGGCACTCTACCCAGAGGGACAGCTTGAGGCTCTGGCTCAAAAAAATAAATAAATAAAAACAAGTTTGTTTTTTTTGAGACACAGTCTCTCTCTGTTGCCTAGGTTGTGCTGTGGCATCAACCTAGTCACAGTAACCTCAAACTCCTGGGCTCAAGCAATCCAGTATTAGAGTTTACATGACTTAGTCTCTTGACAAGCCAAGACTATAAGCACCTGCCACAACACCTGGCTAATTTTTCTACTTTTAGTAAAGACAGCATCTCCCTGTTGTTCAGGCTGGTCTTGAACTTCTGAGCTCAAGGGATCCACCTACTTCGGTTTCCCAGAATGCTAGGATTAGAGGAGTGAGCTACCATGACCAGTTGATTTTTTTTTTTTTTTTGAGACAGAATCTCATTCTGTCACCCTCAGTACAGTGCTGTGACATCACAGCTCACAGCAACCTCCAGCTCTTGGGCATAGGTGATTCTCTTGTCTCAGCCTCCTGAGTAGCTCGGCCTACAGGTGCCTGCCACGGTGCCCAGCTATTTTTTTGTTGCAGTTTGGCCAGGGCAAGGTTTGAACCTGCCACCCTTGGTATATGGGGCTAGCGCCCTACTCACTGAGCCACAGATGCTGCCCCAGTTGATTTAAAAAAAAATTTTTTTTTTAATTTATCTGCATTCAGATTCAAACCCCCTGAGTCCTGGGGTGGTTGAGTCAAGTCTACCACACTTAGGCCTAACTCAAAATGAGATAACAAATGGCCCTGTTTCTTATTTTAATATTATAAAAACCCTATAGAGGTGCTATGAACTTTAGGTTTGTGTGTCCTCCCCCAAACAAATTCATATGTTGAAGTTCCCCCGTAACCCTTGATGGGACAGTATTGGGAGGTAGGGCCTTCAGTTGGGGAGAGGTTATAAGGGTAGAACCCACTACCCCATGGGATTATAAGAAGAGGAAGAAAGATCAGAATTCTCTCTTTCTCTCTGCCATGTGAAGATAAAGCAAGGAGTCAGCCATCTGCTAGCCAGGAAAAGAGCTCTCACCAGGAACCAAGTCTGCCAGCACCTTGACCTTGGATTTCCCAGGCTCCAGAACTGTGGAAAATTAATTCAGCCCCACTATCTGGTATATTTTGCTATAGTAACTTGAGAGGACTTAGACAGAGTTTGATCCCAAGGAATGGGGTGCTGTTGTAACCAACACCTAAAAACAGAGGGACACAGCTTTGGAATTGGGTATTGGGTAGAAGGTGTAGGAATTTTGAGGAATATGCTAGAAATATAGGACTATACTCTCAATGTTACCCCTTAGTTGAAAAAGATACACTCCCATGTTCTCCTCTACCTCCTGCCTGACTATTCAGTTGACAGAGGTACATACATGGGGGAGTCGGTCTGGCTGGCCTTTGGGGTCTGCTGTCCATGCCGGGGTGGTGGTGGGATGTGGGACGGTGGTGCCTGTGACAGCTGTGAGTCTATGTCCGAGATGTCTAGGGTGGGAGAGAGCAATCTCATTGGCCACAGGTCCCCCTTCCTGCTGGACCCATTTCAGAGAGGGGCCAACTGAATCCCCTCTAAGCAAAGGGCCCCCAGACCAAAGTCAAAGGCCTGGTTAGAAAACTCGTCTTTGGGAGGCTTCAGCCCTGACCTGCTGTGTGGTCTTGGGCAAGTTCCTATCACTCTCTGTGCAAAGAGGTGGCCATCTGCAAGCCAAGAAAAGAGCCCAAATTGGGTTTATGGACTACTACTTGGTACTGCCTAGCATGCCCCAACTTATCCCCTATTCAATTCAACCCTGAGCTGGGGCCTCCTCCTGTGCCTCACCCTCCAGAAGGGAGCTGTCGCTGTCGCTGATAGCAGGTGGGATGTTCACCAGGAACTGCCCTTGATCCCTCAACACCAACAGAGTCAGCTTCCCTTCTGACTTCTCAATCAGTCGCCGGGTGTCACTCAGGGATAGATTCTCACTGGATACCCCATTGATCTGGGAAGCACCAGGAAGTTAGAAAGGAAGTAAGTTGATGAGAGATGAGGACACTTGAAACAGACAGCTTGGTTGGGGGGAGACTAGAAACACACAATCCCCAGGGGTTACTAAAAACTGACACTTCTTTTTTGTTTTTTTTTTTTGTAGAGACAAAAAAAGGCTCTCACTTTATCGCCCTCAGTAGAGTACTGTGGGGTCACACAGCTCACAGCAACTTCCAACTCCTGGACTTAGGCGATTCTCTTGCCTCAGCCTCCCGAGAAGCTGAGACTACAGGCACCCGCCACAACGCCCGGCTATTTTTTTGTTGCAGTTTGGCTGGGGCTGGATTTGAATCTGCCACCCTCAATGTATGGGGCCAGAGCCCTACGCTCTAAGCCACAGGTGCCGCCCACAAAACTGATACTTAAGCTAGAACTAGATTCCTGCTGTGAGTGGAGACCACACCAAGAACTGACTATGGGCTCGGCACCTGTGGCTTAAATGGCTAAGGCGCCAGCCACATACACCTAAGGTGGTGGGTTCGGATCCAGCCCGCCCACCAAACAACAATGACGGCTGCAACCAAAAAATAGCCAGGCATTATGGAGGGCGCCCTGTGGTCCCAGCTACTTGGAAGGCTGAGGCAAGAGACTCGGTTGAGCCCAGGAGCTGGAGGTTGCTGTGAGCTGTGATGCCATGGCACTCTACCCAGGGGGACAGCTTGAGGCTCTGTCTCAAAAAAAAAAAAAAAAAAAAAAAGAACTGACTATCTACAGACTTCTAGAAATAGACAATTTTCTAAGAGGGGTAGGGACAGAAGGGGAAAAATTAAAAACATGTTGACTCTTCTTTGTCTCAAGAAGTGGAAATTTCTCAGGGGACATTAGGAACAGATTTGAGAGTGAAATTATAAATAATTCTTTCTTTTTTTTTTGAGACAGGGTCTCACTATGTCGCCCTTGGTAGAATTATAAACAATTCTAATTGGGAAAGAGAGAGTGGCTAATTACAGGTGCCACTGTACACAATCTCTAGGAGGGCCTAGAAACAGACATCTGAAGGTAGATTAGGAACATACAATTCCTAGAAAGAACATAGTGTCATCTCCACAAGCACCAGGAATCCATTTGGGAAGGGAATAAGGGAATGTCTAGTGTTTTGTTTGTTTGTTTGTTTTTGAGACAGAGTCTGACTATGTCACCCTGGGTCCAGTGCCATGGTATCACAGTTCGCAACAACCTCCGACTCTTGGACTTAAGCAATTCTCTTGCCTCAGCCTCCCAAGTAGCTGGGACTACAGGTGCCTGCCACAACACCCGGCTATTTTTTGTTGCAGTTGCCATTGTTGTTTTAGCAGGCCCAGGCTGGGTCCAAACCTGCCAGTCTTGGTGTATGTGGCTGGCGCTGTTACCACAGTGCTACAGGCGCCAAACTGGAATGTCTGTTTTCAATAACCCAGAGGAATGTGAGTTTCTAGTGCCCCACTAAGTCTCTATTTCCATTGCCTGCCCTGATATACTAGAAACAGATAATTCCTTGGGGTCACTAGAAATAGATTACTTTGCAGAGACATGAAACAATCAGCTGAAATTAGTATCAAACAGTGGGAATTTGTAGAAACAGGCTTTCAAGAGAGTAATCTAGAAAGAAACTACCCTTAATGCAGGCAAGGTCGAGGGTACTAGAAACAGACATTCCTCAAGGGGATATAAGAAACAGACATTTGGCAGTGGATTTACAGTAGCTGAGGGAGAGGGTGTCTTCTGCCCAGCAGTTTTCAGCTCAGGAAAACAAGCAACAACCCAGAAGGTACATGGCTCAGGCCCTGGCTCTGCCAGCCTTGCCATGTGATTTGGTGGCACTGCCTTTGTCTCCCTGCCCACAGGATAGGGACAAACCCTGGGCTTACCTGAAGGATGAGGTCTCCCTCTTGTAGCCCACGGTTCTGAGCAGCCAGGCCTGAATCTGTGATATGCTTGATGAAGATCTGACTTCCTAGCTTGACCCCAAAGTCTGTAGGAGGGAGAAGAGAAACTGAGGCAGGACTCTGGAAACTAGTGCCTGGGAGCATCCTCCTGCTGTAAGGATGGAGCCCTCCCTTCCCAGCACCTGAATGACATCATAAGAATGCTGGTCCGCTTTGGGACTGAGATCTGACAGCATTAGTGATGTCTTCATGGGACTGGGGGAGGTGGTTGGGTGGGGGCTGTTAGTGATGTCGAATATGTGGCCTAAGAACAGGATGCTATTCATGACATCACAGAGCTTTCAGGATGTGAATCTTGTTATTAAAATTATAGGCGGGGGGGACTGGGCCCAGTGGCTCACGCCTGTAATCCTAGCACTCTGGGAGGCCAAGACGGGTGGATTATTTGAGCTTAGAGATGAACACCAGCCTGAGTAAGACCGAGACCCCATCTCTGAAAGTAGCCAGGCAGTGTGACAGGCGCCTATAATCCCAGCTACTTGGGAGGCGGAAGCAGGAGAATCGCTTGAGCCTAGGAGCTTGAGGTTGCTGGGAGCTATGATGATGCTACCATACTCTAGCCAAAGGTGACAAAGAGATACCTTGCCTCAAATAATAAACAACATAAAATAAAATAAATAAAATTAGAAAAGAGTGTATATTCAGGGCAGCTTGACTCTGTGCTCCTAGGTTGTACTCCTCAAGCTTGACCCAAACAAACTCTCTACTTATATTAAAAAAAAAATTATAGGCTCAGCGCCTGTGACTCAAGTGGCTAAGGTGCCAGCCACATACACCTAAGGTGGCAGGTTCGAATCCAGACCAGGCCGCCAAACAACAATGACGGCTGCAACCAAAAAATAGCCAGGCGTTATGGTGGGTGTCTGTGGTCTCAGCTACTTGGGAGGCTGAGGTAGGAGACTCGCTTGAGCCCAGGAGTTGGAGAGTTGGAGGTTGCTGTGAGCTGTGATGCCACAGCACTCTACCTGGGGGGACAGCTTAAAGCTCTGTCTCAAAAAAAAAAAAAATTACAATGGGGTAAACAGACATCCCAGGGCCATTTGTTGCATCATGATCAGAATTCTAAGGTCATGATGCCACCACCGAGTGCAGACAGTATCTGGAGTCAGATGTCTGTTGGCAATGGGGGTGATGGGAATTCTAACACTACATATTGTGACTGTATTGCTGTCACTGTCAGTCAGTCTCCAGTGCCTGCTACAAAAAGATTACCACAAACTTCATGGCTTTAATATAGATGCATTATCTCATAGTTGTAGGGTCAGAGTCCAGAAGGAGCTTTACTGGGCTAATGTCAAGGCGTGGAAGGTCTGGGCCCTCTTGGAGGTTCCCGGGAAGAACCCATCTCTGCCTTTTCCAAAGTCTAGAGGCCACCCACATCCCTTGACTAGGGGCCCCTTCCTCCCCCTTCAGAGCCAACAGCATATAGCATCTTCCAGCCTCTCTCTGCCTCTGACCCCTCTGACTCATATGAGAGCCCTGTGCGGACACTGGGCCCCCTGGATCATCCTGGATGACCTCCATCTCTTGACTTAATCCCACCTGAAGAGTCTATTCTGCCATGTGAAGTGACACAGACACAGATCCCAGGCATTAGGATGGGGATGTCTGTGGGGGCTAAGCCCACATAATAAGGGAACAGATGTCAAGACAGTGATGCTGTCCTTTTAGGGACATTAAATCCCATAGCTCACCTGAGCACTGTACCCTAGTCCTGAAGCTGATCTGACTTGACCTCCCCACTTACCTTCGCTGTCCCTTCTCCTCACAAGCACGGACTTCACTGGCTTCATCAGCACATCCTGCCTCGGTAGCCGCTTATAGCCAGACACCAGGGCCAGCCCATTGGCCTCAGAGCCACTGCCTGGGCTTCTGCGCCCGCGGCTGCCAGCCCGGCTCCGACGGCCAGCCCTTGGCCTGCGGTAGCGCTCACTCCAGGAGTGACCAGAGCCACTGGATGAGTCACCCTCATAGCCCCGGCCATGGTCTACATCTTCCAGCCTCTGGGGCCCATCCTCCTCGTCTGAGTCCTGGCGCTCTGGGCTGGAGGGGCTAGTCTTAGTGGCAGGCAGCTGGATCTTCCGGGGACGCTTCACTGTCTGTCAGGGGAGACAAAAGGGGTCAGCTAGAGGCAGAGGCCAGGGGAGGCACTGCCCAGCCACTGAGTGGCCCTGGGGATGGTCCCCTCCCACTTGGCAGCTCACTCACAATGTTGGCCATCTTGGTGCAAGTCTTGAGTATCTGAATGGCAACAGAGGAGGTGACATTCTCCATGGACACCCCATTCACCATGACGATTTGGTCTCCTGTCCTGTGTGGGGAGGAAAGTAGGTCTCAGAAAGGCTTCACGGAGCAGCCCCTCACACTAGGGCTTCCCTGGGAGCCTGGGAGGGTCCCTGGCACCTCAGGTCTACAAGTCCTGGTCCTAATTCATTGTCATCCCCAGGTTCACAAAGTCATTTACCCTTATGAGCCTCAGTTTTCTCATCTGTCAAATGGGGCCTCGTAGAACCCATTGTAATAATAGAATAAAGCTGCAATTAAACCTGGCATCTTCTTGCTCCTCACTTTTTTCAAGTTTCTCCCCTCCATCCACTTTCTGGGTTTTTTGCCTTTTTTTTTTTTTTTTTTTTTTTTGAGACAGAGTCTCACTCTGTCACCCTGAGAGGAATGCTGTGTCATCAGTCTAGCTCACAGCAACCTCAAACTCTTGGTCTTAAGTGATCCTCCAGCCTCAGGCATCCCCTCCCAAGTAGCTGGGACTATAGGCATCCACCACAATGCCCAGCTAATTTTTCTGTTTTTAGTAGAGACAGGGTCTCATTCTTGCTCAGGCTGGTCTTAAACGCCTGAGCTGAAAGGATCTTCCTCCCTCAGTTTCCCCAAGTGCTAGGATTATAGACTGAATCATTGCAGGTGCCCTTACTTTTTGCCGTTTTCTTGCTGTCTGTTTCATATTCTTTCTTTCTCTGACCTGGTCCCTAATTCTAGGCTGAGCTAAGCTCTATCACTCACCAACCACTTGGGATCAGGAGCCATTTTATCAACAGAATTCCCAGCCTCCCACCCGCAAGGGCTCAGAGCACCAGGTCTCTTTCCCTCCTACTCAAAAAAGTTTCCAGAACTTTATGTTTCAGGAGGGCCCTGAGGCCACTATGATACTAAGAATTGCTATGAAGGACCAAGAAGTACCTTGGGGAAAAGAAGGGCAAGTTGGTGACTGTCCTGCTGCCAACTCCAAGCCCTATGTTGACAGTGCTGGGAGGTGCCAAGCACTTTCCAGACTCCTAGCTTTGGCCCACATAGATCTCTCCTCCTGACGTGCTCTGGCCCTGCCAGAAACCAGCTGCCTGGATACCTACCGTAGTCTGCCCTCAGCTGGCCCTCCAGGTACCACATCGGACACAACCACAGATCCACTGGGCCTGTCTCGGCCTCCAGAGATTGCAATGCCAAAGCCCCGGCGGGGGTCCTGAGGAAGGAGAGACAGGAAGAGCTTTTGTTTCCCCCAGGATAAAGGGTCTCTCCTCCTTTGAGCTGGGACTGCTCTGACATGTCTCAGCACCTAGGCAGGGGGGAGCAAGCCTCACCTTGCAGAGCGTGGCTGTGTGCTGCTCCCAGATGGTCAGCTCCTCCATGTCTGCCACCTGGTCCAGGGGAACAGAAGAGATGGGTGTGAGGCCACACAGGCTCTTAGAGCATCCAGGGGTTCCCAACCCTGGTGGGGAGTCCGGTTCTGACATACCCATCATCAGAGCCTGTAGGCCAATTGCTACTTCTCTCAAGACCTCACTTTTTCATCTGCAAAATGGGTTTAAGCCAGTGATTCTCAAACAGGGGTGACTCTGCCCCTCCAGGGGAAACTGGGCAATGTTTGGGGAAGTTTGTGGTGTCACAGTGAGGGGGGTGCTCCAATGGAGTGGGTGGAGCACCTGCAGTACCCAGGATGGCCCCATCCAAGAGAAACCAAATCCTCCAAATATCAGCAATGTTGAGGAAGGGGAGACCCTGATTTAAGTGAATCAAACAGTAGAGGGAGCAGAGAAAAGGCTATGCTGTTATACAACAGGTTTGGTCCTGCTTCAGAGCCTTTGCATGGGCTGTGCCCTCTGCCGGAACACTTTTCCCCAAATCCCTCACCTTCTTTGCCCAGATATAACCTCCTTGGTGAGATCATCCCTGACCACCCTGTTTAGAAGTGTAAACCTCTCCCCCACAACACACCTAATCCATCTTTTCCTTCACAGAACCAACAACCCTTTGCTATCCCCCAATTCTCTAGGTTGGGTTTTTGTTGTTGTTGTTGTTGTTTGTTTTTTGAGACAGTCTCAATCTATCACCCAGGTTAGACTGCCATGGTGTTAGCCTAGCTCACGGCAACCTAAAACTGGGTTCAAGTAATCCTCCTGCCTCAGCCTCCCAAGTACCTGGGACTATAGGTATTCACCATAATGCCTGGCTAATTTTTCTTTTCTTTTTTTTTTTTTTTTTTTACCTGGCTAATTTTTCGATTTTTAGTAGATATAGGGGCATGCTCTTGCTCAGGCTGGTCTCAAACTCCTGCCTCGAGTGCAATAGTGTTATAATAGCTCACTACAGTCTTAAACTCTTGGGCTCAATCGATCTTTCTGCCTCAGACTTCTCAGTAGCTACAAGTATATGTACCGTGCCTGGCTAATTTTTCTACTTTTTGTAGAAACAGGGTCTTGCTATATCGCCCAAGCTGGTCTCAAATTCCTGGGCGCAAGCAATTTTCACACCTTAGCCTCTGGAATAGCTGGGACCACAGTGCATGCTAGCCCTCTAGGTTTTTATCTTATCTGCTACTGTCCATCTCCCCCTCTAGTGCATCAGCTCCGGAAGGAAGAAATTTTTTTCTGCTTTTATTCACAGCCAAGTACTCAGTTCTCTATCTAGAACAGTGCCTGGGTCAGTCAGGGATTCAATATGTGTTCTTTGGATACGTGAATGAATGAATAAATCACTTCCTTTGTGCCAGGTGCTTTGAACCTATTGTCTCATTTAACTCATTCATGGAAGGGGCATTCTGTTACCCCCATGTTACAGATGAAGAAACTAAGGCACAGAGCAGTGAAGTCACTTGCTGAGGCAAAAGAACTGATAGAGGGTGGGGCTGCGGGACACTTCAGAACCTGCGGTGCGGATTCTTTTTGTGCCCAAGGCTCAAGTGCAAGGTCACTGGGCCTTGACTCTACCCTCCCTTCCCTTCTGGGGGGAGGAGGAGCTTGTAGAAGCAACTCCCCTCCCCCAGACCTGTTTCCTGGTGTGACACAGCGGGTGGGTGATTCTCTCTCCCACCTGGGGCACACTCCAGGGCCTCATAAGCGCTAGGATCTCCAGGGAGAGCAGCAGCATTCTTGGCTCCCCAGGAATGGGGAGGGTAACAGGAGAGAAACAAACCTGAGGGCGAGGACCTACAGTCACCACAGAGAAAGACCCTGCAGTTCCCAGAAAGCTAGGTCAGCCCTCATGACCAGCACTCAAACCCCATGTCTGCCCCTGGCTTGCTGCCTGTTTCCCCATCCGTAAAATGGGCACCCCTGCCCTGTCTTTCAGGGATATGGTGCAAGAGGGAGAGCATGGAATTAGTGTATGAAAAAGCAGAAGGAGCCTCTGGGAACTGGCAGCCACTGTTGTTGTAAGAGGTAATAACAATGACATTCTTCCTTTGCATAATAATAATGTTACACTATTCCCCCCAGTGAGTGCTTTAAGCTTTATCCATTTAATCCTCACAGCGCTACTATTCCTACTTTATAGGGGAGGCCCAGAGAGGTTCAATAACTTATCTAAGGTCACGCACAGCACCACTGAGGTGACCCTTCGTGTGTCCTTTCTCTTAATCACTTCCCTAAACTACCTGCTTGCTCATTTTTTTCCCTGAGCTTATTTTTCAAAATGGTCCTTTTTGTTTTTTACTTGCTTTGATGTTATACTCTGTGTCACTACATAGCCCCTCCACCCAGAATGTTGATGTCTTGGCTTTATTTTAAGAACCGTAGGGAACCAGGGCCCTGGGAGGAAGATGGGGAGTGAGAGGGTGCAGGTGGCCCAGACTTGCCCCAGCTTGTGTGGGTTCATCTCCATGGATACCAGAGGCTTTTTCTAAAACCCTCTGGGGCTCTAAATGCCCTAGGGGTTAAGCCTAACCCCACAGCCCACCTCATTCTGGTTTACCTCCAAACCTAAGCTCTGGCTGTCTCCTGTGTCTGTGACACCCATCAGGTGAATGCCCCATAGTTAACCCCTGTCACTGGAGGGTCTTGGCTCAAATGCCACCTCCTCAGCACCTCCTCTAGTATCAATCACTCCTTCCTGTTTTATTAGTTTGTATTCAGGGAATCTAAAACTACCTTTATCCATGAATCATCATTTGGTGAAGTTCTGGTCTTTCCCCTTAGACCAGTGGTTCTTAACCTTGCTAATGCCACAGCCCTTTAATACAGTTCCTGTGGGTCTCTACCCACAGATTGAGAACCACTGCCTTAGACTTGGAAGGCACAGCATGTCTGTCTTCCCCGTACTTAAGGCCCAGGTGATTGGCCCATCAGCGCCTCCAATCCAACTTCTTTTCAAGCACCTTGGCAAACTCCTATTCAGCCTTCACAGCCCCAGTGGCACTGTCTCTTCCTCCAGGAAACGAGTCATCAACCCCCACCCCCATGCATACATCTTACATCCCTCCCTCTAGCCCAGTGGTGATTATGGAGCCCTAGGATGTCAGGATTTTGCTGTGTTTGCCCAACACCCTCTCGAGAGGCAGTGCCAAGGGCAGGACCCCAGCACTGTCCCCACAGAACCAGCCATGGTGGGGAGGAGTTTGAGAAACAGGTAAATAATTGGAAATAAAAGGCACTTGGGGCCAGGTGGCAGTGGCTTGCAGCCTGTAATCCCAGCAATTTGGTGGGCTGAGGTAAGAGGATCGCTTGAGGCAAAGAGTTCAAGACCAGCCTGAGCAATATATTGAAACTCTGTCTCTACAAAAACAAAAAGCAAAAAAGTACTTCAAGGCAGGAACTCAGCAGAGATGTGTCCTGAGGTCCTTGCTCCCTTAACCCTACTGCTATCTAAATAAGCTGGGGGGCAGGGGGGTGGGGAGCTGGTCCTTTGTCCCAACCTCCCCCACAGAGCTGCACCTGGACACAAAGACTGCAGGGGAGATGCCCTGAGGGACCCCCAGAGGCCTTTTAACCAAGTCACACAACAGGCTGTCCTCTCTGCCCCACCTCCAGTCCTTGCCCCACCTTCCAGAACAATAGTTGATGGGAGGGTTGCAGGAAACAAACAGGTTGGGAAGGAGACTTAGAGAGACTTTCCAGGGTGTCCAGCAGGAGTTGGTAGTGGGAACCAGAACTGCCCGGCCCCAGAGAGTTTGGGGATGGTGTAGCCACACACCCACTTCAGACCCTTCTAGAGCCCAATCTGAGACCCTGGATGGGGGTGTGAAGAAGCCGGTTGGTATCAGGGGTCATGACAGTGAGGTACAAGATACAAGAGATTGCTCCCTCCGACCACCCCAGCTGGTTTGCTGGTCCCAACTGCTGCCTATGCACACAAATGGCTCTCTGTACACAGTTGGCACCCAATAAATTGTTGAAACAGTCCTGCAGCCTCTCCACATTCTCCAAAACCACCCTAGTCCACAAAAGAAGTCACTGCCTACCTTTCCACCTCGACTGCAAGAGCCAAACACTTGGGGACCTGTATGAACTTCTTTGCTGAGAACCTACTGTGTGCCAGGTTCTTAAAACATTTAACTCTTGGAATCTTCCCCATGCTCTTCTTTAAAAAGACGATCACCCGTTTTACAGATGAGGTTCAGAGACTCACTGGCTCAAACTTACATACCCATACTTGGCAGAAAAACCAAAATTTGAACCCAGATTGAGAGTAAGGGATGCTGACAGAGGAGGCCTCTTTCTGAGGCGGGGTTCTGGGGGGTCGGTGTGGGGGTACGTATGCAGCTTGATATGCTGTAGCCTCGGGCTAGCCACCGCATTCCTCTGGGCCTCAGTTTCCCTACCTGTTACATAGGTAGAGAGTGTTCTGGAGTCTTGGGTGCGACTCCCAAACCCTGCCTCGCTCCTACCCCAGACCGATCCCCTCCCCCTGCCGCCTTGGCGGGCTACTCGCCTGGAATCTCACCGCCATGGTCCGCCCCAGGGCTCTCCAGCGCCCCTGCCCGAGGGGGGCCTGGAAACAGTCAATCAGCCCCGAACCCCGGGTTAGGGGACGATGCTGGGGTGGGTCCCGGCGGGGTAGGGGCCCGGCTGTCGCCCTCCTCCCGCCAGCTTCACAGCTCCTGACTGCACCTGCCCCTCTTCCTCCTCCAGGTCCCCGGCCGGCCCCGCCCCTGCCCAGACCCGCCTCCGGGACGCCTTCGGACTCTCCCGCCACCTCCTCTCATTACAAGATCCAGGCCCTGGGGCAGAATAACCAGACCGGGTTTTTAATCCAACCAAGCACCTGCCTGTACCCTGGCCTGGAGACCGGCCAGAAAAGGCTGCAAGGAAGGCCTGGCAAGAAACATCCCTGCGTTCGGAATGGAGCCTGAGATTTGGAAGATTTTTTTTCCATCCGCGAAATGGGCGTATTTTGAGGTTTATCTGAGATACCTCTTGGATCAGGAATTTGTCGAGGGCCAGAGACCTCCGGAGCATAGGACTAGTCGTTCTCAGGTCTCTTATTTTCAGGAGGTTTACCTCACTTCACAGATGGGAAACTGAGGCCCCTGAGAGGCCAGGGGCATGGACTTTATGAAGATGCGCAGCAGCCACCACTCACTTTTCATATACTCCTAGCCTCCGAGTGTCTGCAGACCCAGCTCTGGGCTGGGTCCCCTGCTGAAGAGGGGAGGGAAGGGGAGGGGCGGGAGGAAATTCTTTAGGTTACTAGGAGCAAAGGTCCGGCTTCCTTCTCACCCAACGCAGCCCCACCCTCAGGGCCACTGATTCCAAGATTCCTAAGAGATTCCTAATGAAACACCTACTAAGGATGGGACCAGGATTGGAAACCCTCTAGCTGGGAGCGGGGAGGAAGAAGTCGCCCTTGTAGGCGGAGCTCTGAGAGGCCCAACCCACACATTCCTTACTATTAAAATTTTTTCTCTGAGCTGGGGTCTGCCCCACCTTACCCCAAGGTTGAAGGGGCAATTCTGGACAGAAACACTGCTTCACAGGATTATCCAGTCAGGGCTGGGTAGGGAGAGGAGTACCAGGTGGTGGCAAAAGGGAAGGCAGAAAGGAAATTCTAGGGGATAAGGAAAGGCTTCCTGGAAGAGGGGGGCATTGCAACTGGGGTTTTGAAAGTTGGTTAAGCGTTTGCTAAGTGAACAAGACAATGTCAAAATCTTTAAAGCCCACAACAATTTCTCAACCCCTCCATTACAATATTACCCAAAACACTAGTCCAGAGACCCCTGTCTTCCAGGGGTCCAAGGGTTCCAAAGGCCCCCCAAGGCATAAACCTTTACTGAAGCCCTTTCTAGGGACCCAGTTAAAATCTCGGGATGGGGGGGAGGGTTCCCAGCTCTTTCATCTATTTGCTATGTGTATGTGACCTGTGGTAAGTTACTTCCCCTCTCTGTGCATTAACTTCCACATCTGTAATTGGGGAAAATAATACTCCCTACACCACAGAATGGTCAGGAGAATTAAAGGGGGCCTAGCATAGGACATAGATGTAGCCTGCTGCCCCATCCTAGCTGTGTGCCCTCATGCAAGCCACTTTGTACCTCAGTTTCCCCATCTGCCAGCCTCAAAGGGTTAAACAAGCAAATGTGCATCAGATGCTCAGAAAGCCCTCACCAATGTTGGCTAGTTAGTACTATTACTTTCGTTAGCAAGTTACCACCGATTTTTCATAGACAATGAAGTAGTGTCTAGACACTCACTGAAGTGGCAGCCCGAGACTCACTGAAGTTTCCACAGCAGGAGTTCCTGCAGCCTTATACTCCTTCAGGACCCATGCTGATCCAAGGTAGAAATACCCTTAACCAGGCTAAGGCTTGCTGAACACCTATTGTGTGCCTACAGACAGCTCAACCTTTTCCTCTGTAATGTCCAGCCATCAGCAGGTGGTGCAACAAATGATTTTAGGTGGAACAAAGTCAAAAGTTTTTTAAAATAGCTGTGTGTTTATTTTAATGTTAGGGAGTGGGGGGGGGGTTCCTTCACTTCAATGTATCATAGGAAAAATGTAAGTTACTTACAGGCCCACACACATCTGGGTGCATGGCTGCAATCACTCAGGAGTTATTGATTGGCTCTGGCAAAATTGGACAGGTGGCTCGCAGGTGCTCAAAGCTGGTAGAAAATCCTACATTTCTGCTCTAGAAGCTCCTGCCCTCAGTACCATTATCTAAAAAATAAGTAAACTGAATTCATTATAATGAAATGAGGCTCCTGGCTCATATTTATTGAGCATTTGGTTGGCTCCAGCCATAGTTACACATGACACTCATATGCCCATTTTACAGCTGAGAAAACTGAAGCCAAATGACAACTAACCAGTGGGATTTGGCCCAACACTCCAAACCAGCATCTCTTACTGGAGGGGTCCACACTTTCAGTGTTCAAAACTCAGAGGTGAAAATAAAAATGAATAAATAAAAAATTCAGAGGTGCTCCTGGCATGGAGTGGTTGGAAGCCAGGGACACTGCTCAGTACCCTTTAATGCACAAGATGACTCCACCCCACTCCACCCCAGAGACTGATCTTGCTCCCAGATGTCAATATAGCATAGCAAAGAAAGCCTCCTTTTTTTTTTTTTGCAATTTTTGGCAGAGGCTGGGTTTGAACCCACCACCTCCAGCATATGGGGCCAGCGCCCCACTCCCTTGAGCCACAGGCACCACCCAAAGAGGGCAACTGCTGTAGGACACATGGTCTTCCTATAGCCACCCACCACTCTGCTGTCATATTTATGCCATGCTCAAGATCACTCAATGGCTCCTTAGTACCCATTGTCCAACTTTGTGTTCAAATCTAGGGCTTTGGAAAAGGACGGGGCTGGTGCTGACCCACAGGACTAACACCACCACCCTTGACCTCCAAATCACCTTGAGGAATTAAAACTCTGCTTTTTAACAATCCACTTAATTTATATATTCATTCTTCCATTCATTCACTCAACAACAATGTTTCAAGCTCCTACTAGACACCAAGTATATGATGAGCTTTGCTCAGGATCAGGGACCAACTTTCCACACAAAATTGCAGTGCCAGGTTCAACTAGGGCAGGGCAGTGCTGATGTGACCTGAGGGAGGGAGGGTGCAGCAGACTTTGGGTCCTGGAAGTACTTTGGGGATGACCCTGTTCAACCTCTTTTGAGTACTTCAGGTGAAACTAAGCCCCAGAGAGGGCAGGGCCTGAGCTCAGGTACCCCACTGATTCATGGCTACCAGGAAGGCAGAAAGGGTGGGAGCCTTGGGCAGTTTATGATCTTGGGTCTTCCTAGTTTAGGTTGTTTTGCTGGGCTGGACAAAGCTGAGATCCTATCTGTGGCCTAACAGGTCTGACCAGAACCCAATAATGCCCTGAAGCAGCTCTGCAGCCCCATTGGGCTCTAGCTCATTCTTTTAGTATTTACTGAGCACCCACTGTGTACACAGTGATGGGGCCTGCAGGACTGATGACACAGAGCCAGGGGAAGCCCCTGGTCCACCATGGAGAGAGACAATAATTAAAAAATCACATATAAATTTAAAAGTGTAACCTAGGCTTCTGATGGTATCCAGTAGGGAGACTTTACCTGAGCTGAGGGTCACATGGAAGGTTTCCCTGAGATGGAGACACCAGAGTTGAGAACTAACTTTTAATAGGAATGATCTAGGTGAGAAGGATCCAAGCAAAGAACAGTTAGAGCTATGGGAGGCAAGGGAGGAGCTTGGGGAGGTCTGAGGAAGGTAGATGTTTCAGGCAGAGGAGCTGCCTATGCAAAGGCCCTGGGGCAGGACCATACCTGGTTGGAGAGGCTCACGTGGCTGGAGCAGAGTGAGGAGGGAGAAAGAAGGAGGAGGGGAGAAAACTGGGCAGGTGGGGAAGGGGGACAAGATATGCCGTGGAGGGTCTGGTGAGCCTCAGGGAGGATTTGGGTTTTGGCCACAAAGGAAGTGGGAGCCATGGAAGGCTGTAGGCAGAGGGACTGGCCCTGACTCAGGTGCTCACAGGTGCCCTCTAGTGGATTCTAAGGGGAGGACAGACTATAAGGATGGAGAATGGACACTGAAGACTAAGACAGAGGCAACTGTGGAGGTCCAGATCAAGATCAGGGCCAGCAAGGCAGAGGAAAGGCAGAGAATAAATAGGCAGATTCTGGAAGCATTTAGAAGCAGAGCCTTAGGCCAGGCCAGGCGCTTTGGCTCACACTTGTAATCCTAGCACTCTGGGAGGCTGAGGCAGGTGGATTGCTTGAGTTCAGGAGTTCAAGATCAGCCTGACTTGTCTCTACTAAAAATAGAAAAACTAGCTGGAGGTTGTGGCAGGCACCTGTAGCCCCAACTACTTGGGAGGCTGAGGTAAGAGGATCTGTTGAGCATGGGAGTTTGAGGTTGCTATGAGCACTCTTCCCGGGGCAACTGGGTATGACTCTGTCTCAGAAAAAAAAAAGAATACAAGGAGAGCCTTTCAGACTGACTGACAGACAGGGTGTGGGAGGTGAAGGGAATTCACTCCCAGGTTTGTGCCTGGGCCTCAAGAAGGAGGAGGTAAAATTTCTTGTGATGGGACAAGGTTGGGGCAGGGGAGATAGAGGATGCAGCTGAGGCTAGACAGGTTAAGTTTCTGGGGAGGTCACCGAGGGAGCCAGTGTAGACAAAAGTGGGGAAGACCTAGGCCCAGTTAGAGGCCTGCAAGGTATTTGTTTACTCTTTTTTCTTATTCCTGCAATGCCATAGTTATTCTATTTTTTTATTTTAATAACTTTGGTACCTATTTATGTGCTTTTTTAAGAGACAGGGTCTCACTCTATTTGCCAGACTGAAGTGCAATGGCGTAGTCACAGCTCACTGCAACCTCCAACGTCTGGGCTCAAGCAATCCTCCTGCCTCAATCTCTCAAGTAGCTAGTACAACAGGCATGCACCACCACACCTGGCTAATTTTTAAAAACATTTTTTGTAGGGCAATGCCTGTGGCTCGAAGGGGTAGGGCACTGGCCGCATATGCCGGAGGTGGTGGGTTCAAACCCAGCCCCGGCCAAAAAAAACCTGAAAAAAAAAAAAGTATTCAAAAAAACCCAACATTTTTTGTAGAGATGGGGTCTTGCTGTGTTGCTCAGCCTGGTCTCAAATACCAGATGTGAAGTGATCCTCTTACATCAGTCTCCCAAAGTGCTAGAATCACAGGTATAACTCACCATGCCTAGCCTTTATTATTTTTTTTTAATTTTTTTTATTAAATCATAGCTGTGTACATTAATGCAGTCATGGGGTACAGTGTGCTGGTTTTATATACAATTTGAAATACTTCATCAAACTGGTTAACATAGCCTTCATGGCATCCTCTTAGTTATTGTGTTAAAACATTTATATTCTACATTTAGAAAGATTCACATGTACCCTTAAAAGATGAACCATAGGTGTCCCACCAAACACCCTCCCTCCACCCTATTATTTTTTAATAAACATTTTATTTTGGAATAATTTGTAATTTACAGAAAAGTAAATGCTTTATATGCCTCCCCAATTTCCCCAAACGTGAACATCTTATTACCACAGTATATATGTCACAACTGAGAACCCAACACTGGTGTGCACCTATTCACTAAATTTCAGCCTGTATCCAGGATTTCCCTCGGGCTCTTTTCTGCTCCAAGGCCCTATCCAGGATCCAACATGGCATTTAGTTGTCATGTCCCCTCAGGCTCCTCTGGGCTGTGACCATTTCTGTCTTTCCTGTCTCTTGACCTTAACAGTCTGGATTGGACAGGTCTTTTGCAGAATGTTCCTTAGTGTGGGTTTATCTGATGCATCCTGGCATGACTAGACTGGGGTGATGGCTTTTAGGAGCCACTAGGAGGTTTTTAGGAACCTGAGTGGAGAGGTGAGGCAGCAGCAGAGAGGAGAGGTAGCCAAGTAAGAGGACATGCCCTGCTCTGTGTGTTCCAAGAGCAAAATCACCTTTGATGAAGGAGAGAATGAGAGGTGTGCAGGCTCCACTGCAAAGCACCCAAGGGCTGAAGAATGTTCCAGGGGTTGATAATGTGGAGGTAATGGGGGACCTTACAAGGGGCGCCTTTACACAGGAGGGTAAGGAAGGTAAGAAAGAGAGCATAGAACCTTCTAGAAAATTGTCATGTGGGATGTAGGTCAGGGTGTTTTATGGAGGGTGTTTTACCCCTCAAGACAGAAGAATGCCCAAGCTCTAGAAGGAAGCGCTACAGCAATGAGGGGAAGAGCAATGCCCCAGAGAAAATTCTAGTACCTGCCTCATTTTCTCCATCTGTAAAATGGGGATTTTGGTTCTGATTTTGAGCAGTAATGGAGGAAGGCTCAAAAGTTTAAGTAGCTCAGGCATGGTGGCTCCTGCCTATAATTCTAGCAAGTTGGGAGGCTGAGATGAGAGAATCACTTAAGGCTTGGAGTTTGAAACCAACCTGAACAACACAGCAAGACCCCCATCTCTACAGAAATTTTTTTTAGGCTGGACACAGTGGCTCACACTTGTAATCCTACCACTCTGGGAGGCAGAGGCAGGTGGATTGCTTGAGCTCAGGAGTTCAAGACCAGCCCAAGCAAGAGTGAGCCCCCCATTTCTATTTAAAAAAAAAAACAAACTAGGGCTGGTACGGTGGCTCATGCCTGTAATCCCCAGGTGGGTGATTGCTGAACTCACAAGTCTGAGACCAGCCTGAGCCAGACCTATACCTTGTCTCTAAAAATAGCCTGGTGTTGTGGCAAGGGCCTGTAGTCCCAGTTACTTGGGAGGCTGAGGCAAGAAAATTGCTTAAGCCCAAGAGTTTGAGGTTGCTGTGAGCTATAACACCATGGCTCTCTACCAAGGTGACAAAGTGAGACTCTACCTCAAAAAACAAGAACAACAACAAAAACTAGAGAGGAATATAGTGGCACACACCTGCAGTCCCAGCTACTTGGGAGGATGAGGCAAGAGGATTGCTTAAGTCCAAGAGTTTGAGGTTGCTGTGAGCTATGAGGCCACAGCACTCTACCCAGGATGACAGAGTAAGACTCTGTCTCAAAAAAAAGATGGGGTACGCCTGTGGCTCAGTGAGTAGGGTGCCAGCCCCATATACCGTGGGTGGCGGGTTCAAACCCGGCCCTGGCCAAACTGCAACAACAACAAAAAAATAGCCAGGTGTTGTGGCAGGTGCCTGTAGTCCCAGCTACTCGGGAGACTGAGGTAAGAGAATTGCCTAAGCCCAGGAATTGGAGGTTGCTGTGAGCTGTGATGCCATAGCACTCTACAAAGGGCAATAAAGTGAGATTCTGTCTCTAAAAAAGAAAAAGAAAGAAAGGAAGGAAGGAAGGAAGAAGGGGTGGCACCTGTGGCTCAAAGGAGTGGGTTACCAGCCCCATATGCCAGAGGTGGCAGGTTCAAATCCAGCCCCGGCCAAAAACTGCAAAAAAAATTTTTTTTTGAATTAGCCAGATGTGGTGGCATACACCTGTTAATCCAAGCTACTTGGGAGACTGAGATAGGAAGATTGCTTGAGCATGAGTTTGCAGTGAGCTATGATGATGCCACTGTATTCCAGGCTGGGTTACAGAAAAAGAGCTTATCTCAAAAAATTAAAAAATCTTTAAGCAGCCATCACAGGCAGGGCACAGAGAAGTATACAAAAAGATGCCCCTGGGCTGCCCCTTGGTATTTCCTTTTCAATTTCAGCCCCCAGTGGAAAAAACAAAGGTAAATTATAGTGTCCCAGAGTTGGAGTGGACACCCCTGCCAAAACTCTACACCATAGTTCTGTCATTCTGGACAGCAGGTAGGGGTAGGATCCAGTGCCTTGACATCCTTCTTACAGTCCCAGTTTTCAGTTTGACTTCCATGCTTCTACCCCAGCCGAGCACCACAATAAAGGTCCCCCTGCATCCTCCATTACCAGTCCCATGGGAGCCTTCTCAGTCTTATTCTGCTTTGTGTTTGAACCTGCCACACCTGGCATCTGTCCTTCCAAAGTCCTACTACTCTGTTGAAAAATCTCAACTGGCTCACCATGAGCTATCTTTTTTTTTTGAGACAGAGTCTCACTTTGTCACCTTTGGTAGAGTGCTGTGACATCACAGCTCACAGCAACCTCAAACTCTTGGGTTTAAGCCTCCCAAATAGTTGGGACTATAGGCTCCTGACAGAATACCTAGCTATTATTAGAGATGGGGTATCACTCTTGCTCAGGCTAGTCTCCAACCTGTGAGCTCAGGCAATCTGCTAGCCTCAGCCTCCCAGAGTGCTAAGATTACAGGTATGAGTTATTGTGCCGGGCCTTCCATGATTTATTAGTGTATTGAGCACCTACTGCATATCAGGGGAAGTTCTGGGGATACAGCAATGGTAAAGCTCACAGATCAGCAGAGAGAACAGATGTTCAACAAAGAGTCTGACCCGCGAACACATAGCAACAAACTGCAGCTCTGATTCAAGACCACTCAATAGCTCCCCGGCCCTCATTGGAGGCATACTTGGGGAGCATCTGACCTTAGCCAGGCTCTGGTGTACCCTTCTCATTGTCTCAGAACTATTTTACAGCCTTATGAATGGTAAAAGACTGATAGTACAGCAAATGATTTGCAAATTTTATCTTGTGGAAAATGAAATTCCTGGCTCAGCACCTGTGGCTCAAGTGGCTAAGGCACCAGCCATATACACCTAAGGTGGTGGGTTCAAATCCAGTTTGACTTGCCAAATAACAATGACGGCTGCAACCAAAAAATAGCCAGGCGTTGTGGCAGGCGCCTGTGGTCCCAGCTACTTGGGAGGGGGAGGCAGGAGCTTGAGCCCAGGAGTTGGAGGTTGCTGTGAGCTGTGATGACCCAGAGGGACAGCTTGAGGCTTTGTCTCAAAAAAAAAAAAAAAAGAAAGAAAAGAAAAGAAAATGGGATTCCTTATTGCCCTGTGGCTTTTAACTAGTTTTGAGTCTATGTGTAAATTAATTTCAGCAGTATTGTCAGTGTGTGTGTCCTTTGTTTTTTTTTCTTTTTCTTTTCTTTGAGACAGAGTCTCATTATGTCGCCCTCAGTAGAGTACTTGGCATCACAGCTCACAGCAACCTCCAACTCTTGGGCTCAAGGGATTCTCTTGCCTCAGCCTCCCAAGTAGCTGGGACTATAGGCGCCCACCACAACACCTAGCTATTTTTGTTGTTGTTGTAGTTGTCATTGTTGTTTGGCAAGCCTAGGCTGGTTTTGAACTCACCAGCTCCAGTGTATGTGGCTGGCGCCATAGTTGCTGAGCTATAGGCAACGAGCCTGTGTGTTCATTTTTAAAATCCTTTTTTGGAAGGCCAGGAATGGTGTCTCCCTCCTGTAATTCTAGTACTCTTGGGAGGCTGAGGTGGGTGGATTGCCAGAGCTCACAGATTTGAGATCAATCTGAGCAAGGGCAAGACCCTCATCTCTAAAAATAGCTGGGCATTGTAGCAGGTATCTGTAGTCCCAGCTACTTGGGAGGCTAAGGCAAGGGAATCGTTTGAACCCAGGAGTTTGAGGCACTCTACTGAAGGCGACAAAGTGAGACTCTGTCTCAAAAAATAAATAAATAAAATAAAATAAAAACAATTAAAAAATCTAAAATTCTCCCTTGAATAAGCTGTAAAATCTTACAGGTTACCATGCTAATTAATGAGTTCACCAAACTTTTAAAGCACCTCTTTGTTTTATATTTATATAAGAGTTATGTTATGATTTTGTTTGGGGGAGAAACTTCCTTTAATATCATAGAACCAAAGGCTTCAGGTGGGCATTTTCCCCTTATTCCAGCTCCATCATTGCTCACCTGGACCAGCCCAGTCCCTTCCTCCCTGGTCCTTGGCTCCCACCCTTGGCCCCCACAATCTCTCCTTCCTGATCTCTCCTGCCTGCAGCTGCCACCAGAGAGTGCCTGGGAGCACGGGAGCCAGGGCCCGCTCCTCCTCTGCCCACAGCCTTCCATGGTTCCCACCTTCCTGGGGGAAAGAAGGCCAAATCCTCCCCTTGGTCCACCAGGCCCTGCACAACCTGCGTTGTTCCTTTCCTCCCTCTCTCTCTTTTCACTCTGCTCCAGCCACATAGACCTCCTTGCTGTGCCTCTAACATTCTGGGTCCAGTCCTGCTTCAGTGCCTTTGCACGGGCTAGGTCCTCCTTGGAATGCCCTTCCTTCAAATATCAGTTGGGTCAACTACTCACATTCTTTTTTTTTTTTTTTTTTAATGTATGTTTTGAGACAGAGTCTCAAGCTATCACCCTGGGTAGAGTACAGTGCCATCACAGCTCACAGCAACCTCCAACTCCTGGGCTTAAACGATTTTCTTGCCTCAGCCTCAGGTAGCTGGGACTACAGGCGCCCACCACAATGCCTGGCTATTTTTGGTTGTAGTTGTCATTGATGTTTGGCAGGCCCGGGCTGGATTCAAACCTGCCACCTCTCGTGTATGTGGCTGGTGCCTTTGCCGCTTGAGCTACAGGCGCCGAGCCAACTACTCACATTCTTCAATTCTTTCTTTCTCAAAGAGCACTCCTACTTAAAATCATCCTCCTACTTAAAATTATAAAATATCTCTAACCCTCGTTATTGTGATCCAATTTACTTACTTATTATGTGTCTTGGCTTTCTCCCTCCACCAAAATATAAGTCCCCACAAGAGCAGGAAGCTTGGTCTATTTTGTTCCCTGCCAAATTGCGAAGGTCTGGTAACTACACGCCTGGCACACAGTAAGTGCTCAATAAATGCCAATTCACTCCCTGGGAGACCCCTCCCCTAGGCATATATTCCACTAACTTCATCCCATTCCAAAGGGTGTCAGGCTCCACCCTGTGCAAACATTGCTGGGCTGGCATCCAGCCAGGCCTAAAGAGGAAGAATGAGAACCCAAACTCCCTGCTGTGGACTTTCCCCAGGACACAGGGCCACGCGGAAGTCCTGAGGCAGGCAGGCAGTCCTTTTTCAAGATGCTGAGCCCCCTTACTTGGGGGCCAGACTTCCCCCTAGTTCTGCATTTGGACTCTTGTCTGCCTGACAGTTCTGATTTACTGTGCAGCTCCAGGCAAGTGGCTGGCTTTCTCTGAACCAGTGTTTGTAATCTGTAATTAAGGAGGTGGATGGCATAATGGGACTGAACTCTGTGTTCACCATCACCACCACATGACCAGGAATCTATCATTTCCTGCTCTCAGCAGCCCTGTGATATAGTGACTCTTACTATCCCATTTTACAGAGTGAAAATGGACAGAAAAAAGGGCTGGAAGGCAGATCTATCAGACTCTGTGGGGTTTTCTCTCCAAAACTCAGGCAGGGTGGCATCTGACAGTGGAGATGTGTGCTACCCCAGCCCCACAGCTCCCCAAGTCAGTCTGAAGTATCCCCACTCCCCAGGAGCTCCATGGCCACACAATACCATCTACCCTGGGTGACCCCAAATGCCAGGCCTGCCCTGTGCCCCACTGTGTGAACACCTGTGCCTCCCTGGTCCTGGTGGAGGGGGCCCTCTTGGTCCTGGACAAAGAGACCTGAGGTGCAATCAGACACTCTGCTTATAAGGAAGCTCCTATTGTCCTGCCATTTGGGAGCAAATGACCCAGAAAAATCTCCTGCCATTGGCCCCTCCCCATCCCAGGTCTGGGGTCTCTCTTTGCTTCTCATTTTCCCCCCAAAAGGAATAAAGATTATATCCCAGTACCCTCACCTCTAAAACTCCTGGAGTCTCCAGCAGTGAGATTGAGTAGGTCGGGGGAGGATGCTACAGTTGTTTAAAAACTTGGGAGCCTTTTTTAAAGTTCTGGGGAGGAATGAGGTCCCAGCCCACTTCATCTGTCACCTCCGGCCTGTCTCAGGCTGTGGAAGATAAACCCAGTGCCACTCCCACCCCCAGTTGAAACTCCTTTTCTCAGTTTGGGGGATCAGAGACCAACCTGTGCTTCTTGCCACCTCTCCAACCCCCAACCACCAGGACCAACAATGACCCTTTTAAGTCTTGGCTCCAGCGTCCTGGGCAGGCCGCCAGGGGCAGTAACTGCCAGTCAGATAATCCCTTGGAAACTATGTCAGATGCCCACGCAGGAGTTTCAGTTTCCTGTTTTCTGGGGAGCCGGAGGGAGGCAACTGAGGGGTCCCAGGACCCTGAGGTGGTGAAACCCAGTTCAGAAGATGCCCACAGGGTGGGGGACAGAATGGGACAGGGAACTTACCTGTCTATGAAGCTTGGTGGCCTGTGGGCCTGAGTCAGGAGCCAGAGCTGGGGTGTCCACCTGGCATCGGGGTAGGGAGGGCTCCTGAGGCTTGTGGCTCTGACCTCCCCACCTAGGGGCCCAATTTTTCCTCTGTCCGGTGGCAACAGGCAGGTAGGTCCTATGCTGGGTGGGACTCACAAGCGTGACAATGTGTAAGGCAAACCTGTGAGTGTAAGAGACCTGCCAGTAGGCGGATTGGGTGTGTGGCTCTGTCGGAAGGTGCTCTCACGTGGGAGCAGTTGGCCTTAACCCCTGATCACCCAGAGGCCAGAGACACCATGGGACACAGAATCCTGCTCCTGCGTGTGAATTGGCGTTTAGTAGGTGTTCAGGGAAATACCTGTTGAATATAGTAAGGAATGAATGAGCCACATCTCCTACCCCCTCCTCCCTGCACTGTCCTTGGACCTGGAACTTCTCAGCCTTTGTACTTGCTGTGCTCTGCCAGGCATGCAGTCCTGCCAGATTGCCATAGGCAGGCGGACTCCTTTGCCCCTGCAGATCTGTGCAAATTCTGCTTCCCTGCCATGAACTGACTGGATTACTATGCAGAGAAGCTTCTGTCACTTCCCAGGTTTGTAGGTTTAGGCAAGTGATTGGGACTTCTCTATGAAAATGGGGACAATATCAGCAGGTCCTGGGGTTGCTTTAAAGAGTATGTGTGTGGCACTTGTGATGTGTGGCTGGTCCCAATGAATGAGATACTGGGAAGTATAACATGTTTGTGGGACTTTGAAGCTTTGATGTGCAAAAAAAGAATGTAAAAACAGCACATTAACTTTAATCTTGAGGCGGTGCCCATAGCTCAGTGGTTAGGGTGCTGGCCACATACACCCAGGCTGGCTTGTTCAAATCTGGCCCAGGGCCAGCTAAACAGCAATGACAACTCCAACAAAAAAATAGCTGGGCATTGTGGCAGGCGCCTATAGTCCCAAGAGAATCACTTAAGCCCAAGAGTTTGAGGTTGCTGTGAGCTGTGATGCCACAGCACTCTACCCAGGGCGACATAGATAATAATCACAATAATAATAATAATAATTTTAATCTTGATTCTGGGTTGAAATGATCCTATTTCAGATGTATTGGATTGAATAAAATTTAGGAAAAAAAATTTCACTTGTTTTCTTTTTACATTGTTAAAATATGGTAACTACACAGACTGTGCAGAGCTAAAAGAAAATGTGGCTATTGGAATATTTTAAAATTTTTTTTTTTTTTGAGACAGAGCCTCAAGCTGTCCCCCTGGGTAGAGTGCTGTGACATCACAGCTCACAGCAACCTCCAACTCCTGGGCTTAAGCGAGTCTCCTGCCTCCGTCTCCCAAGTAGCTGGGACCACAGGTGCCCACCAAAACGCCTGGCTATTTTTTGGTTGCAGCCATCATTGTTGTTTGGTGGGCCCGGGCTGGATTCGAACCCACCACCTTAGGTGTGTGTGGCTGGCACCTTAGCCACTTGAGCCACAGGCACCTAGCCAATATTTTAAAATTTAAATCGGCTGGAGTTACAACATGATGTGTATCACGACAGGCACTTAATACACATTAGCTGGCTCAGCGCCTGTGGCTCAAGTGGCTAAGGCACCAGCCACGTACACCTAAGGTGACAGGTTTGAATCCCCAGCCTGGACCTGCCAAACAACAATGATGGCTGCAACCAAAAAATGGCCGGGTGTTGTGGCGGGCGCCTGTGGTCCCAGCTACTTGGGAGGCGGAGGCAGGAGACTCGCTTGAGCCCAGGAGTTGGAGGTTGCTATGAGCTGTGATGCCA
>CAUYQV010085588.1:0-13207 GCA_963574575.1 Galagoides demidoff
CTGTGGTCCCAGCTACTTGGGAGGCTGAGGCAGGAGACTCGCTTGAGCCCAGGAGTTGGAGGTTGCTATGAGCTGTGATGCCATGGCACTCTACCCAGGGGGATAGCTTGAGGCTCCGTCTCAAAAAAAAAAAAAAAATTACCTATGCAGGTGGCGCCTGTGGCTTGAAGGAGTAGGGTGCCAGCCCCATATACTAGAAGTGGCGAGTTCAAACCCAGCCCCAGCCAAAAAAAAACTACCCATGGGCTGGGTGCAGTTCATGCCTGTAATCCTAGCACTCTGGAAGGCTGAGGCACGTGGACTTCTTGAGGTCATGAGTTTGAAACCAGCCTGAGCCAGATCAAGACCTTGTCTTTAAAAAAATAGCCAGGTGGGGTGGCGCCTGTGGCTCAAAAGAGTAGGTCGCCAGCCCCATATACTAGAGGTGATGAGTTCAAACCCAGCCCTGGCCAAAAACTGCAAAAAAAAAAAAATAGCCAGGTGCTATGGTGAGTGCCTACAGTCCCAGCTACTGGGGAGGCTGAGGCAGGAAAATCGCTTAAGCCCAAGGGTTTGAGGTTGCTGTGAGCTAGACACTACAGCACTCTACCAAGGGCAACAAAGTGAGACTCTGTCTCAAAAAAAAAAAAGAAAAAGTACCCATAAGAGCTGGGTCACGACTGTTAAGTCTCAGCCTCTCTAAATTCAAATTCATTTTTAGTAAGTGGCAGAGAAACACGTCCATCCATTGGCACATGCACGGGACACAGTACCTGCTGTAAGGTGGACCCTGTGGCCACACTGCCAAGCTGTTTCCTCAGCTCTTCAAGCTCCTGCATGGAGATCTTGGAAGCTGCTGCAGGGATGCTGAAGCCAGCAGTGCTGCCCAACGCAGCAGCTGCGAGCTCAGCTCTCTCCTTTGCATTCTGCTGTAAGTACTGCAGAGTCTGAAAATACACAAAGCTGTGTGTTCATCCCAGTCCAGCCTGGTGTGTCTCATCAGAACAGGTAGCCTTCCTTCTTTTCTTTTCTTTCTTTCTTTATTTTTTGCAGTTTTTGGCCAGGGCTGGGTTTGAACCCACCACCTCTGGCATATGGGACCAGCAGCCTACTCCTCTGAGCCACAGGCGCCACCCCTTCCTTCTTTTCTAGTTCCAACCACCAAAGAAAGGACATGAGGGCTCTATGTCGGCTCAGTAGCTATGGATGGTCTCCATGTGCTTCACACCTCATGGCACTACCTGTCCATGAAACACAAGGGAAGAGACCTCACAGTCTCCTTTGAAAGTCAATCCCCAACCCTGCTGCCAGAAGCAAACTTCACTCTGCACTGTACCCTTAAGTCCCCTGGCTGCACCAACCACGTTTCTCTACCTGTCCCTGGTGCTGGGGATCCAGAAGCACACAGTTGCACCCTTTACCCCTAACACATCACTGGTGGACAACTCCACCCAGACGTGTACTTAATCTCAAAGTAACATGCAATAGGAGGAAACCCAGCACTCCCTGGAAAAGTGGACTGCCCAGCCTGAGGTCACGACTGTTGATACTTCCCATACTGACACCCATCAGAGTCACTTCTCATTCTGAATATATGCCTAGCGACCTCCAAGTGTTTCTTTCTTTCTTTCTTTTTTTATTTTGTTTGTTTTTTGAGACAGAGCCTCAAGTTGTCCCCCTGGGTAGAGTGCTATGGCATCACAGCTCACAGCAACCTCCAACTCCTGGGCTCAAGCGAGTCTCCTGCCTCCACCTCCCAAGTGGCTGGGACCACAGGCACCCGCCACAATGTCTGGCTATTTTTTGGTTGCAGCCATGATTGTTGTTTGGCCGGCCCAGGCTGGATTCGAACCTGCCACCCTTTAGGTGTATGTGGCTGGCACTTTAGCCACTTGAGCCACAGGTGCTGAGCCCCTCCAAGTGTTTCTAACAGGAGGCTGGGACCAGTCGAGGAGTGCAGGAAGGGCATCATAGGACACACTCAGTGGCATAGGCTCCATCGGAACAAGTGCCACTACCTTCCAGAGACACTAAGACAATGTCCTCTCCTGCCTGCCCAGGCAGGTATGGTGCGAGGGCCAGCACGGGCACTTACCTCTTTGTCCTCTGTAAGTTTTGACAATAGGTACACCAGTGGGTCAAGGTTCCTCGTATTTTTAGATTTGAGTTCATCATATTTCTTTAGAAAGTCTTCTGGAGTACGAGAAAACTCTGCAATTTTAACCTTAAAAGCACAAACATAAGTAATTCTATGTCAATGATTAATCTAGCACTTCACAAGAAAACTTTAAGAAAATTAAACACAAGGCCAAAATAGAGTTAAACTAGGTAGTCTCAATAATTACATATCTCTGAAATAGACCCCCCAAAAATCACTCAAACATTTTGTAAAACCGATCCGTATTTTCTTCTACAATTTCTCTTTTATGCTACTTAAGCCTTGGATCAGATGTCACTTACATTTCTTCCTACTAATTTATATGTCCATTTATGCATTTAATGCTATTCCCTGGCTCAGCGCCTGTGGCTCAGGCAGCTAAGGCGCCAGCCACGTACACCTGAGCTGGCGGGTTCGAGTCCAGCCTCGGCCCGCCAAACAACAATTATGGCTGCAACAAAAAAACAGCCGGGCATTGTGGCGGGCACCTGTATCCCAGCTACTTGGGAGGTGGAGGCGGGAGACTCGCTTAAGCTCAGGTGTTGGAGGTTGCTATGAGCTGTGATGCCATGGCACTCTACCCAGGGCGACAGCTTGAGACTCTGTCTCAAACAAAAAAACAACGCTATTCCCTCTGGAATTTATTACTACGTACAGGTTCAGGGGTGTTTAATTCAATGATTTACAATGTTCTTTTTTTTTGAGACAGAGCCTCAAGCTATCCCCCTGGATAGAGTGCCATGGCATCACAGCTCATAGCAACCTCCAACTCCTGGGCTCAAGCGAGTCTCCTCTGCCTCCCAAGTAGCTGGGACCACAGGGGCCCTCCACAACGCCTGGCCATTTTTTGGTTGCAGCCATCATTGTTGTTTGGCAGGCCCGGACTGGGGATTCGAACCCGCCACCTTAGGTGTACATGGCTGGCGCCTTAGCCAATTGAGCCACAGGCACCAAGCCAAATTTTTTTTTTTTTTTTGAGACAGAGTCTCTGTTGCCCTTGGTAGAGTACTGTGGCATCACAGCTCACAGCAACCTCAAACTCTTCGGCTCAAGAGATCTTCTTGTCTCAGTTTTTTCTGTTTTTTTTAGTAGAGATAAGGTCTTACTTTTTTTGCTCAGGCTGTTCTCAAACTCATAAGCTCAAACAATCCACCCGCCTTAACCTTCCAGAGTGCAAGGATTACAGATGTGAGCCACCTCAACTGACCTCACAGACCATTTCTGATTCAACATGGGAGAAAATTCCACACTGACCAGAAAACCAGGAGATGAAAATTGAGTCCATGTTAGAGGCTGGCTATTAACACATGGCATGGCAAAAGAGGCCTGAGTTTGGCCAGTTGCAAGACAGAGGACAGTGAGCTGGGCTTTAAAAACCCAGGATCATATAAATAGCTACAAGTCAAGGCTGAGTGTTTTTCTTCCAGGTCTGGGTGGCTCGACAAAAGAAACTACAGGATGAATGAGATGGAAAAAGACTTTGTGTACCTGCCTGGGAGGCAGAGGCTCTGTAGTGAGAACCCCACACTCTTGATTCACTTACATTCAAATCTATCAGAGTTCCAAGTTCCTTGTGTGGCCCTTTGTGCTGCTCACTTGCCTCCTTAGAGACTCAGTTTCCTCATCTATAAAATGGGGTTTGAGTTACTGGCTCGGCTGTTAGTGTACCACAAATGGTAGTAACAATGAGAAGTGTTTTAAACACCCGATACTTCCTGTGTCAAGCTGATGAATTTGGGGGAGCAAAGTTTAAGGTGTGATGTGAAGGCTGGTTGGGGCATGCAAAAGGAACAGTTCGTTCTACGAAAATAACTCGCCAGTACTAATTAGGATAAAGGTGGAAAATACGGGACGGGCACAGAGGTATTTTCAGCCTTGTCAAGCTATATTTTGGCAATTCTTATTTTTCACCAAAAGTACTCTGGTGCTTGGGTGGCGCCTGTGGCTCAGTGGGTAAGGCGCCGGCCCATATACCGGAAGGTGGCGGGTTTGAACCCGGTCCCGACCAAACTGCAACAGTAATATAGCTAGGCGTTGTGGCAGAAGCCTATATTTCCGGCTACTCGGGAGGCTGAGGCAAGATAATCACCTGAGCCCAGCAGTTGGAGGTTGCTGTGAGCTGTGACGCCACAGCCTCCACTAAGGGCGACAAAGACTGTCTCTAAAAAAACAAAAACAAAAATACACTGCTGGGATTGTGCCAGCTCCGTTCTGAATTTCCCCCATGAGTTCGTTTCCGGCAGTGACCGTCCTGTGGATCTCTCTTCTCCATCAGCCCAACAGAGGCCTAAAAAAGGATTTTTGCCCGGAATTGGCCGCTTTGGGTTACTTTTTGACCCCTGACCTCGTCCCAAAGAGGGATTCGGGTGAAGCGCCCTGGCGGGCGCCCCGCGCCTCACCAATCCCGTAAGCGGTCTTCTAGGTAAGTATCCAACCCGCGGCAGTTCCACGGAGGTCGTTAGTGCCCGTGACCTCCGACCCCAGCCCAAACCCCCTCAGAGGTCACCGCCTCCGTCTAACCTCCCCACGACCGCGTCCCGCCCCTTCCCCGTGACGAGCGCCCCACAGACTAATGAGAGAGTCGTATCTACACGTAGGGAGGGGCCTAGGGCTGACCAATCCCCACTCGGGCGTCCTCCTGGGTCCAAACGGTGCAATCATCAGCGGCAGTGGAGAAGGCCGAGGGGCGAGGCCTGACTGCTCAGCCAACGGGCGGGCACGTCGGCGCCACCCGAGGGCGTGCCCTGCGGCGGGGCGTACGGCGGCGTCGCAGGGAGGGGAGGGAAGTAAACAAGATGGCGGCAGTGTGTCGGGCTCGGAAGGGGGAGGAAGCTGAGAGCTCCCTGGAGTGAGGCGCGGGGCGGCGGTGGGAAGGCGGGTGCAGGCGGCTGTTGCCGCGGCTTTGGATGGACTGAGCCCCCCTCGCCGCTCCGCCTATTCCACACTCGCGGCGGCCGCGGCGAGGGGGACGCGCCGCCTGGGCTTCGGCAGCTTCGAGATACCCCCGGCCTGGAACCTGCGGCCTGTGCCGCCTCGGCCTCCCAGAACTCCGCGGAGCCCCCATCGGCCTGCGGCTCGTTCGCTGAGGGCACTCGGGTCGGGGACCGAGCCAGGCGGACGTTCGTGGGGCGGGGGCTCGCCGGACGGTTTGGGGGCGCCTCGCGCCTCAGGGCCGGGGAGGCCGCGCGGGTCGACACCTCGTGGGTGCCCGAAGCGGCCAGACCTCAGTTGAGCTGTTGGTTGTGGCGGGGTCGTGCCAGAGAAGCCCCCAGCCTCTCGAGACCCTTCACGGCGGGCAAGAGGGCGCTGCTCCTCAGTGGTCGGGATTGGCGGCGGCGGCGACCGGCTGAGTGCTCGCGCCTGGGACGGGCGGCTGGAGCGCAGGGGAGTCGCCGGAGGACCTCCTAGCAAAGTTTGTGTTCTTAGGTGTGGGGGTTCAGGGCCATAGCGAGCAGCACGCACCTCTCGGCGTGCGCCACCGGCCGGTGGGATGGACGGCCCAGAGAAGACTTTGCTTGGCCGTCTCTGTGCTTGTCCGCGGGTCTGAGGTTCCTAGAGGATGACCTAGCACCAAAGATCCCCGGTCGGCCTCTCGAGGGCCCCCGTGGACTAGCTGACCCCAAGGCCTCAGTCCGGGTCGCGCCCTAACTCGCATTAGAGCCACCCTCCCGGACGCTTGGCGCCTGCGGGCGCAGCAGGCCCAACACCAGGCTCGCAGCCCGAACTGACGTTTAGTACAATCGTTTCTGTTCAAAGAAAGATTTTTCCCTTTTGGTGGTTTTCTTTGCTTTTTCTTTTTCTTTTTTTTTTTCTTTTTAAAGTTTTGGAGAAGGGAAGTTGGGACACAAACAAGAACTGTTCACCCCCAGGAGGGTACAGGCTCGCCAGAGGGACGCCAGGGCTCCGTGTCCAGGATGGATGTGGTGGACCCGCAGCAGTTGGGCGTGTTCTCGGAGGGCGAGCTGATTTCGGTGGGCATGGACACGTTTATCCACCGTATAGACTCCACGGAGGTCATCTACCAGCCTCGCCGCAAGCGGGCCAAGCTCATCGGCAAGTACTTGATGGGGGACCTTCTCGGGGAAGGCTCCTATGGCAAGGTGAAGGAGGTGCTAGACTCAGAGACGCTGTGCCGGAGGGCGGTCAAAATCCTCAAGAAGAAGAAGTTGCGTAGGATCCCCAACGGGGAGGCGAACGTGAAGAAGTAAGTTGGGCTTTGTGGGGTAAGCCGCAGATTGTTGGCTCTTCCTTCCTCCTCACTTCCCTTCCTTTCTCCTGTCTGTTCCTTCTTCCTCTCCTCCCTTTCTTCCTCTTCTTATAAAATGGAGCTAGTGGGCCAGTCCCCTGTCCTCTGTGCCAAGGGAAGTATGGTTGGAAACCTGCATGAAGACTTTCACCAAGTCAGGGTCAGTTGCTGCAGTCTTATGTGCAGCAAGTTATGTGTTTGCATGGGCTCTTAGACCCCAGGTAAAATGCCTTGGTAGCAGCACTCCCTGGAAATAGGGTGCACCCACTCCTCTGTCCACTTGGCCCTTCCTGCTGTCCAGAGAATATAGGTGCTCAGATGAAACTGCTTGTATGTGTTAGGGCCTTGAGAGTTTGTGCTCCGCCGCCAGCAGGTTTTCTGTGCAGTGTGTGGCTGTTACCAGGGCCAGGCAGAATGTGATTTGTTGATCTTGTTGGAGGGGAACCCTGCAGTTGCCAAAAATAATTGTTTGCACCAGCTTATCAGTCAGCAAGAGGCAAACGCAGCCCTTTCTTGCTGGCCTGGGTTGTGGCACTGGAAATATCCCTGGCTTAGGTGCTGGCATCCCTCCCTAAAGGGGGAATCTGCTTTCTGTGCTGCTTTTTACCTTACTTTTTTTTTTTTTAAACAAGAGAAAAAAACCCACACAGGATTCAGTCTTAATTTTTATTATTCAAAAAAAGCTTCATTTTCTTATTTAGCTTTCTGACTCTGTGCTTGTGCCTTCAACACTTTCACGATGAATTTCTGCTCCTCAATAAGGAAAGCGGGCTTGATTCTGTCCTGAACACATTTAGCACACATGGAATCACCATAGACCCTGCTGACGTGTTTTTTTTTTTTAGACAACCTCATAAGAACTTTAAGTCTCACACCATGAAAACTTGAAGTCTGCCTGGGCACACACCACATGCAGATTTTGGTGCTTTCCCAACCTTCTTGGTATAAAGGTAAACAATTCTGTTACCAGGGGTTCAGGACAGCCTGGTTTTGTTAGAGGCTGTATTGTAGGAAAACCTATGATGGTACCTCAAACGCTGCACCATTTTGAGTGCCTCTAGACAGCGTCCCCGCAAGAAGCTACCTTGCTTTTTCAACATACTTCAGCTGCATCCCAGACATGTCCAGATCTATGGCTGAGAAGCTCCTCCTAAGGACAGCTTAAGGGGTGCCCCTTCCTTATCAGTACCAGATGCTCTGTACCTGCCCTTCGGAGCTCTTGATTCTCAGTGCTCTTAACTTTTGAGACTTCACCTCCCTTTTCCAAGAAAGGACCTTACTTATCTCCCAGGCTAGACCTGGGACTGTTGGGGACACCCTGTAGGGGTAGACATGACCTTGGGAGGAGGTCCTGGTAGAGGCTGTTGCCTGTGTCAGCTCTTGCCTTCCTCATTCCCAGAGGCCTGGCGGGCTCTTGCTCAGTTAACTAGCATTTGGGGCGAAACCAGAGTGACATAGGCTCCAAAGTTATCACATGGGGAGCTGGAACTGTTGGGTTTAAAATGGTACCAACTGGGAAGGTTGAGGTGTTTCCCATAAGGCTTTTTAAAGTCTTAGTGCCCAGGCTCGGCGCCTGTAGCTCAACGGCTAGGGTGCCAGCCACATACACATACACCAGAGCTGGCAGGTTCGAACTCAGCCTGGGCCTGCCAAGCAACAATGACTACTACAACCCCCACCCCAAAAAAAAAATAGCCAGGGCTGGGCACTTGTAGCACAGTGGTTACAGCAGCCCTGGCCACATATACTGAGGGTGGCAGGTTCAGATCTGGCCCAGGCCAGCTAAACAACAATGAAATGACAACTACAACAAAAATAGCCGGGCATTGTGGCGGGCAACTGTAGTCCCAACCACTTGGGAGGCTGAGGCAAGTGAATCACTTAAGCCCAAGAGTTTGAGGTTGCTTTGAGCTGTGATGCCATGCCACTCTACCAAGGGCAACATAGTGAGACTGTCTCAAAAAAAGTCTTAGTGCCCAGTCTGGACACTTGTAGAAGGTATGGCCAGGCATCTTGGCCTGTCCATGAGGTAGGGATCGGGTGGGTAGGGCAAGGGCTGGTCCTGTGGGCACCATGGTGGTAATGAAGGGGGGGATTGGCTGGTACCCTCCCAAAGAGGCCAGTGATGACCTCATTTCTAGGTATAAAGAATCCAGGCTTAGGGCTTGGCACCTGTGGCTCAAGTGGATAGGGTACTAGCCACATACACCTAAGGTGGCGGGTTCGAATCCATCCTGGGCCTGCCAAACAACAATGATGGCTGCAACCAAAAAATAGCCAGGTGTTGTGGTGGGCGCCTGTGTTCCCAGCTACTTGGGAGATGGAGACAGGAGACTTGCTTGAGCCCAGGAGTTGGAGGTTGCTGTGAGCTATGATGCCACAGCACTCTACCCATAGGGATAGCTCGAGGCTCTGTCTCAAAAAAAAAAAAAAAAAAGAATCCAGGCTTAGACGCTAATTTCTGAGTTCCAGCACTTGAGAGTGTGTGTGACCCATGGGCTGCCAGTTTTTGACTTCTATATGGGCTCTGAGGGTTGAGGGAGACCTGTCTCCTGGATGCCATCTGTGAAAGAGCTAGACAGACCCCTCACCACTTGGCTGGTAACATGGCTGACCTCAACTCCCAAGTTCTCCTGACTTCTAGGTCTTTGGCCCTTACCACTGGCTGGAAAGTGTTTGCTGTTCTCTGTTCCTGCCTGGCTCGGCTGCCAAAGTGATGTTGGCTTTGGGCCTGTTGTGTTCTGGTGCTGGTGAGACACATCTGAGGCACCTGAGGGGCTAGCTGGGAGGCCTTGGGTGCATGGCCAGATTGGGCCCCTTACTGCCACGCACCCTGTCTATTTACTGCCACTCCCTGAGGGGCTTGCCCTTCCAGTACCTAACTCCTGGTGACTGTATGTTCCTGGTGCCTGAATGGAACCTGTGAAACCCCTGTCCTCTGGTTGTATTCAGGGATAAATCCATCCAGGGGTATCACCTTGTGGTAGCAGAGTTGAGGGCCTTCAGAATGTCTGCAGATCCCGTACTGGTACCTGGGCACTTGGGGGCCTATAGCACTGGAGCAGATGTGTTGACCAAGGGACCCAGGGGCCTAGTGTATGGTAGGCTGAGGCATGTGTATATGAAGCACCTGTTCAGAATGTGCATTTGAGTTTTAACAAATGCATATGCAAGATCAGTGGGAGAATGCTTCACTGCAGGACTTTGTTATTGCCACAATACCCGATTGGCAAGTGTTTGAGTCTCCTGGTTTCCTGGATGGTCAGTGGAGGTCCCTCGTGTTACTTCCTGTGAGAACTAGATTTTGGTAGAGATCAGACCAATGGCTGCAAGGAACCCAGTTTCACCTCTATTCAACAGAACAAGAGGGGAAACAGGCCAGGGAGCAGAATGGTCAGTGGAACCTGGATTAGGCTGGGCACCATGGCCACCCAAGACTCGTGATTCAGACAGACTTGAAATAAGCCGCAAGCTCTGGCTCAAAGTTAGCGTAGAATTTTACCTGATGTGCAAGGCCTTTGCCTTTGGGCTGGACCCTCCTTGGAGTGAAAGGATGTTCTTGTGCTGTCCTGTCCCTGTCTTGGAACCTATGAGTTTGCAACTGTTACTAAGGAGCCACCATTCCTCCTTCACCAGCTCCAGTGGGTGCTGCCAGGTGGACCTGCCTGCTTGGGGCTGGGGCTGCTGGCTGTCCAGAGTACTGATGGAGCCCAAGGGGGTGTGGGTGTGCCCTGGGCCTATCCAGCTCTCAAAAAGAATGTCCACTCTCTGGCCAGCCTCACTATCAGCTGGCTCTGGGGAAGAAGGCTCCTTTGTCTGTGAGAAGCTTAATAAACTCAACTCAAATTGTCTCTCTTGTAGTTGAGTCTGGCCCTCCAGCTCATGTGGAAATGTTCTTCCAAGAGCGTGATGTGGGCTTTTGCTGGGGGTAGGAGGGGGTTGTTGGGGATAGACTGAGCCAGTGGACAGTGTCTTGTCCTCTCCTGCTCCTTCCAGGAAGGCTGCTGGGAAGTATGCTTTATTACCTTCTTGCTGGTAAAAAATGACAAATTCACAGCTGGGTATGGTGGCTCATGCCTGTGATCCTAGCACTCTAGAGGGCCGAGGAAGGCAGATTGCCTGAGTTCACAGGTTCAAGACCAGCCTGAGCAAGAGTAAGACCTCCCATCTCTAAAAATAGCCAGGCATTGTGGCAGGCTCCTATAGTCTCAGCTACTCAGGAGGCTGAGGCAAGTGAATTGCTTGAGCCTAAGACAGTGGTTCTCAACCTTCCTAATGCCACAACCCTTTAATATACTTAGAACAGGTTTTTGGAGAACAGGTTGAGAACCACTGGCCTAAGAGGTTGCTGTGAGCCATGACAGCAAGGCACTCTACCTGGGGCGACAAAGTGAGACTCTTGTCTCAAAAAAAAAAAATTTTTTTTTGAATAGATTTTTGAGTTTTATTGACATCTTACATGAACAAGAAGCAAATTGTCATGGCTTTGATGTTTAAGCCAAACAAATTTTGCAGGGCGGATTTTTTTTTTTCCTTACAGACAGAGTTTCACTTTGTTGCCCTCCTAGTGTGTTCTGGCATCATAGCTCACAGCAACCTCCAGCTCTTGGGCTTAAGTGATTCTCTTGCCTCAGCCTCCCGAGTAGCTGGCATTACAGGCCCCTGCCACAACGCCTGGCTATTTTTTGGTTATAGTTTGGCTGGGGCCATGTTTGAACCCACCACCACCCTTGGTATATGGGGCTGGCACCCTACTCACTGAGCCACAGATGCCACCCTGCTTTAATTTCTTAAAACTACTAAGACAAGGCTCAGAGCCTAAGGCTCAAGCGGCTAAGGTGCCAGCCACATACACCTGAGCTGGCGGGTTCGAATCCAGCCTGGGCCCACCAAACATTGACGGCTGCTACCAAAAAATAGCTGAGCATTGTGGCAGACACCCATAGTACCAGCTACTCGGGAGGCAGAGGAAGGAGAATCGCTTGAGCCCAGGAGTTGGAGGTTGCTGTGAGCTGTGATTCCACGGCACTCTACCCAGGGCGACAGCTTGAGGATATGTCTCAAAAAACAAAAAAAACTACTTAGACATAACACTAGTTTGTTTGTTTTTTTGCGGTTTTTGGCCAGGGCTGGGTTTGATCCTGCCACCTCCGGCATATGCTGCCAGCACCGTACTCCTTTGAGCCACAGGTGCTGCCCCTGTATTTTTATTTACTGCATACTCCATATTCCTATGTAATCTATCCCAAATCCAAGAAAGAAAGAAAAAAGAAACTGTCCAAAACCAAAGGTTCTGCAAAATCATGATTTAACAGTGTGCTCAGCTAAAAGACAAATTTTTATTATGAAACAGGAAAGTACTGGCTTGGTGCCTGTAGCACAGTGGATGCAGCACCCGCTACATACACCGAGGCTGGTGCATTCAAACCCGGTCCAGGCCCGCTAAACAACAGTGACAACTGCAACAAAAAAATAGCCAGGCGTTATGGCGGGTGCCTATAGTCCCAGGAACTTGGGAGGCTGAGGCAAGAGAATTGCTTAAGCCCAAGAGTTTGAGGTTGCTATGAGCTGTGACGTTATGGCACTTTCTGATGGCAACATAGTGAGAGACTGTCTCAAAAAGAAAAAAAAGAAAGAAAAAAGAGAGAAATTAGAGTGCATCATGAAGAAAAAAAATGGCTGGTAATCTTCACTGTGTAGCATCTTGCGGTACTTCCTTTGAGTCTTTTTTTTTTTGGCTGGGGCTGGGTTTGAACCCTCCACCTCTGGTATATGGGGCTGGGGCCCTACTCCTTTGAGTCTTTTTTTTTTTGTTTTCTTTTCCTATTCTGAGCACTTTTTTGGTCATCAGTTTTCAGATGGAAAAGGGTTCAAAGGTACTTCCCTCAAAGCAGCCAAGTACTTCTTAATGAATTATAAAAGTCTCCAAAGGATTGTTAAAAGAATAAATTGTATCTGCTTATTTTTGGCAGTAGATGCTCACTGTGGCACAAGTGAGGGCTACGAAGGGTGGCCTATGGCATGTCCCCCCAAGCTCTACTCTCGGAGCAGTAGGTTGTCTGGTGCTATGGCTTCTGATAGTAGGTTTTGTGTATAGGCATAGACAAAAGGGCATATATTTTCCCCCTTCTTACCAACAAGAATATACTATTGACAGATAGTAGATACATCCAGGTTTTCAGTGTACATAACTTCTCCATCCTGCTGTCATAGCCCAGCAGGAGCCAGAGTCACCATGGATGGCATGGCTACAGCCCCATGGTACTTTATTCATGGATACTGAAATCTCAATTTCATGTCATTGTTACCTCACAAAATATTGTTCTTTTGTGTCCCCACACTCCAAATGGTTAGATATGTAACAATTGCTGTGTGTTAATGGTTGGACAAGATGAGGCTGTGGCCCAGCTTTGGGCTATGGTTTTCTGACCTCTTCACCTTGCAGCCTGAGCCAACTCTTTTTTATTGAGACCGAGCCTCAAACTGTCGCTCTGGGTAGAGTACTGTGGCATCACAGCTCACAGCAACCTCCAACTCTTGGGGTCAAGTGATTCTTCTGCCTCCGCCTCCCAAGTAGCTGGGATTACAGGCACCTGCCACAGTGCCTGGCTATTTTTTGGTTGCAGCCATTGTCATCGTTTGGCGGGCCCAGGCTGGATTCTAGCCTACCAGCTCAGGTGTATGTGGCTAGCACCTTAGTTGCATGAGCCACGGGTGCCAAGCCTTGTCTTAGTAGTTTTAAGAAATTAAAGCAGGGTGGCATCTGTGGCTCAGTGAGTAGGGTGCCAGCCCCATATACCAAGGGTGGTGGTGGGTTCAAACAT